>JAHKKF010521825.1:31776-78325 GCA_019740295.1 Labeo calbasu
GTTTCCACGGTTGTCTAGAAGATTGGTTCTCAGCAAACGTTAAACCATACTGATCACTACTTGTCTGGTGCTGTTATGGTACTCCTCTAGCAGAGTGAACAAAAATTCACAAAAACAAAATATACAAATATAAGCAAATCAAATATCTTTATTGAATATATCTTAATGAATGCACAATCTAAGTGTTTCGTTGAAATTAAGGGTTTTTTTATGATTATTATTTGATGTTCTAGGTTTTGCATTTGTTTCTGATAAGGAGGAAGATAGCCAGTTTCGAAAGGTAATACTACAGTTTCTAGTTTATGATTTAATGACATAAGGGTGATCTTTAAAGAAAGATATTTGTTAAAAAAAAAAACCCAATGTTTTTTCCCCCCAACAAAGCAGAAAACCAAGACATAACCGGCACGTCATCGTATCATCAGTAAATTATCTTCATCAGATGTGTCATAATGAGTGCACAATGTAAAAGTTGTAAATTTCTAAGTTGTGTAAGATGCTCTGCCCGGCTTTGATAGGTGTCATGTAATAGTTCTGGTTTATAATGTCATGATGAAAGGGGGATCTTGACATTTAAAGTAAGGCTGAATTACTTTTTTCACCAAGAGAGCAACCAACCATATATTAACAGTAAGAATTACTAATACAAATGAAGTAAATTTAACCGTTTAATAGTTTCCGCCGCCTTCTTTTTTTTCACCACCTACTCTCAGACCGACACCGCCATGAAGAATGGCACTGCCTCAGAGGCTGAAACTGTCTATGAGACTGACATTACCTCTAAGACTACCAGACTTCCACTGCTTCTGATACTGCCCTTTCTACTCAGACTTCCACTGTCTGAGAATACCTCTACCTAAAACATTGAAGACCTTATAACTTCCACTATTCTTTATATGATGAAAGAGAATTCATGGTACAGTGAAGTGCACAGTGTAGGATCAATGCTAAATGCAATATACTGGCATTGCTTTTCATTGCTGAAATAATTCCACAAAAAAGCAATGCATCTTATTTCACTTATTTTATTTTGAAAAACAGTATAAATTAGATTTTTTTAAATGAATAATTTGTACTAAAATGAAAATCACCAAATCAGCCTAAATACTTTGCATTGCATTGTTTGATGCTCTACATCTCTAAAGTTAAGAACATAACTGAATATCCTATTAAATTACATGGTATTCAATAAAATGATCAATTATTAACTACTACATAGCATTGCAATGAATTCAAATGTATTGGAGCAGATTCCATGTTAAAGTGTAGATACAAGAGAAGTAATATATAAGATCTACACTATCAGTCAAAAGTTTTTGAACAGTAAGACTTTTAATGTTTTTTAAAGAAGTCTATTCTGTTCACCAAACCTGCATTTATTTGATCCAAAGTACAGCAAAAAAAGTACAATTTTACTACTTAATATATCTGTTTTCTATTTAAATATATTTTAAAATGTAATTTATTTCAGTGATTTCAAAGTAAACTTTTAGCATCATTGCTCCAGTCACATGATCCTCCAGAAATCATTCTATTATTCTGATTTGCTGCTCATTTATTATTATTATGCTGAAAACAGCTGAGTAGAATTTTTCAGGTGTCTTTGATGAATAGAGAGTTCAGGAGAACAGCATTTATCTAAAATAGAAATCTTTTGTAATATTATAAATGTCTTTATCATAAGTTTTGAAAAATGTACATCATCCTTGCTAAATAAAAGTATTAATTTCTATAATTTCTTCTCCTCCCCCCAAAAATCTTCAAGCTTTTGAATGGTATAGTGTATAATGTTACAAAAGTTTTTTATTTCAGATAAATGCTGATCTTTGGATGTTTTTATTCATCAAAATCCTGAAAAAAGTACTCAACTGTACTCAAATTTTGATAATAATATAATAATAATAAAAAAATGTTTTTTGAACAGCAAATCTGCATATTAGAATGATTTCTGAAGGACCATGTGACACTGAAGCCTGTAGTAATGATGCTGAAAATTTAGCTTTGATCACATGAAATTAATTATAATTGACATTGTTGAATTGTTCTTCTAATTCCTTTTCCTGTTTTGTATTAAAAAAAATAGTAGTAACAAAATAAAAAAGTAAATGAATAGATTTTTAAAAACATATGGAAATAGATACCTTACAGTAATACACTTTGAGACTTCCTCAAAAGTCAGACCAGGCCTAGACCACAATCTGCTGAATTCTTTGGACACAGGTTTTGTGTGGGCCTACATATGGCAACATGGATGGGTTTGGATCCCTAATATATAAAATCATGAGATTACTTTTAGCTCATAGTCAAGCAAACACACACACACAAATGAAGTCACTAGGTTGTCTATTGCAATTTCATATCCACACACTACGGCATTGCTGAAACAAATTGTGACAACTCTATTGTACTCTGCACAGTGAACATCATAAATGAGACATTACTGCACATCACAAATTAATCTCTACACAGCCTGTCACTTCACCCTTTCAAGCATTTTAGGCTGTTTGTTCTCCAAACAGAACACACACAACTTCACCAGATGACTCTCATGTCTTAAGGGGCTGGATTATGTGTGTGTGTAATCCAGTAGAGCTAATGCTTATACCATGACCAGATTAAAAACGTTTCTGAGAGCAAGAAAGCAGCAGAGGAGATGGCGTGTGGGTGGGTTAATGTTGCATGATAAAGTGCTGTGGTCTGAAGTTAAAGGTTAAAGCTGGTAAAGAGGCTACTTTAAATAGAAACTTCACATTTAACACTTCTTCAGCACAACGACACACATATGCACAATTGACAAAACAAACATTCTCTTTCAACCCTCTATGTGGTAAAGCAAAATGTTAAACACTTATATATATTTATTACTTATATATTTTTTTAACAGAAAAACTAAACGGCTGACATTATTTAATGCTTTGATGACAGCATTAAATTATTTGTATTTTTATTTATTTACTTATTTATTTATTTTAGCATTTGCAAATGGTAAAGCTAATCTAAATGTAAAAATAGGGGAAATACATGAATTCATATTGATGACAAAAGCAAGTTGAAATTCTTCAACTGCCAGCACTTCTACAATAGACCTAATAAATGCTGACATTTCAATTGGTTTAGCACATTTAACAATAATGCTGAAAAAATGCATGAACTAAATGAGTTCACATAGTAGAAAAAAATAATGGACAACAGTAAATGAGACAAAGCATACAAGAAGTGTTGGTAATGGCAGCACATTAATGACTTTTCATCACTCTCTCACATCATGCACAACTTTGCATGTGAACGCTTAAAAATCACAGCTTAACAGGACACAGATGACCCCTCCTCCATTATGGTCAGACATATCAAAAAAGCTGTCAGTCGAGTCTCAAGTGTTGACACTGAGGTTAAAGATGATCTATTTCAAACATTTATATGTGCATAAAGATAGTACCATCAAAACTGTTTTAAAGAGCAAACAGCAAAGCGTATCAGACAAATAAATGAAGAAAAACAAGCATGTTGATCAGTCCTATGCAGTGGTGCTGATGATTTGCATATGCGGGCTTTAACAGAGCAGTATTGTTCGTCTGCTATAAAGAGCCTTGTGAGAGATGCAAAGACCACCTCTTTGCATGATGAGTATGTTTGCTGTGAATGACACACTGTGGTACCGACCTCAATTTATAGAGATATTCAATCTATTAAAAACAGATACAGAGATATTTCAATTTTCCACTTTTAAATTTTGTGGCCAATAATTTTCCTATCAGTGTAACCTCTGACCAGAAAGGTTTTTAGGAACTGCTTACAGCAATAATACATAACATATCAGATTTTATTTTGATGTTGATTTTATCACCAGTAAGCAGTTCCAGTTGTCTTATAGGTCTATAAAATAGCAGTTTCACCACATTAGAAAGACATGGACATACAAACAATGAGTCACAGCCCAGACGAAAGTGTGTTAAGAGTAAATGATCTGAGCATGTCCAGAAGCGACTGGCACGGCTTTAAACAAAATGCATCAGACGGCATGAACCAAATTCATACTGCCTAACAAAACAAAAACGGTTATATAGCTGAGGAGCACATGAAATATTGTGCTTCAGAAAGCAAAGGTTTAATGGAGACAACAAAGTAAGTGAGAAAAAAGGAAAAAGACAAAAGAGACTGCACAGATGTCTAGGTGAATTAGATTTCCTCCAGTACACATGTGTAAAACTATACATTTTCATAATCAACTAGGCTTGTTGAAAAAAACTTCCTAACTTAAACTTTCATTTCTACAATGAGTTGTAGTTGACTGGTTGGTTGGTCTTAAAGGAGAAGTTCTCTTCCCGAACAACAATTTACAGATAATGTAGTTGTATTTGAAAAAAATACAATTTAAATACTTTTTAATCTCAAACGCTCCTCTTGTCTTACTCTCCCTGAACTCTGTGTATTCTGGCTCACATCCTGGATGACAAGGGGGTGAGTACATTATCTGTAAATTGTTGTTCTGGAAGTGGACTTCTCCTTTAATAAAACCTTGTATTATTATGAACCATCAGACTCCTTTTGAACAAATCTAATGTGTTGACAGAGTGCAACAAAACAGATCACAATGCAGGGGTTTCAAAATAGTTTTTAAAGTTAAATGATATGTATCTTGACACTGTATATAGCAACTTGTCTCTGAATTGCTTATACCTAAATAGTAAATATATGTACCTTTTAAACAGGTACCACTCCAGTGACAAGTTGTGTACCTTTTTTCCTGAGAGTATGGCTTAATATCTGCATGTGTACACAGAAAAACAGGTAAAAAGAGCTGACAGAACCCCAGCCCTCCAAAATATATACATTCATATAGCACAAAACTCTTAGGCTTAACCTATATTATAAAGACGTTATGCCAATACAGATTATGCATTACAATAGGAAAACTGCTCACAGCATGCAATTAAACTCTGACAGCAATTGTCTTGAAATATGCTGCTGTGGGGAGTGATTTTGTTACACAAGCAGTATTTGATGGCGCTGCTGTTTGAAAAGGGAATAAATTAAGAGAGACAATTTCTTGAAGAGATTTTACTGTGCTGACAGTCTAACAGCCTGCTAAAATTCTCTCAGATCTGTTAAAGGATTAGTTTCAGAATAAAAATTTCCTGATAATTTACTCACTCCTATGTCACTGAAGATGTTCATGTCTGTCTTTCTTCAGTCGAAAAGAAATCAAGGTTTTTAAGGAAAATCCAGGATTTTTCTCCATATAGTGGACTTTAATGGGAGCCAACGGACTGGAGGTCCAAATTGCAGTTTCAATGCAGTTTCAAAGGGCTCTACACAATTCCAGCCGAGGAATAAGGGTCTTATCTAATGAAACCATCTGTCATTTTCTAAAAATAAATCAAAATTTATATACTTTTTAAACCACAAATGCTCGTCTTGCACTAGCTCGACCTCATGTATTAGTCACGTTGGAAAGGTCACACGTGGCATAGGCAGAAGTACAGACCCAATTTTTTTTTTTCAAAATCTAGTTGTTGTATAAGCAGTTGGCAATCTTTATTTCAAAATCACTTAAAGCTCCATCACAACACCTAACACTAACTGTTGTCATTAACAATTAAAAGATATTAAAGTTCACAGAGAGCCAGGATATTCAGACATGCTCATCAGTGAAACTGTTCAAAAACTTTGTAATCTACTATGAGCTGAGCTTTATTGTATATGCTTGTGCGTGACCACATGTGTGAGCACATGTGTGCCTGTCCATTGGGAATCTGAACTCTCTGTACGTAGCTGAATTTTTTCTGTTTGCCATTAGGGATTTTGTGTGATGTGTGCGCAATGTGCGTGATTATGACAAGGCTGTCCCTCTCGGGCTGTGCCCCAGACCATGGGAAAGAGGAAGCGCTTAAACTGTCTGTGGTCAGTTGTCTACCCCTCACTTACACACACACACTACAAACACGGAAGTGTTATGTGTTTATGGGTCAATGACAAATAAAAGCGATAACAATAAACAAAAGGAAAACACACATACTTTTTGCAGTCATGCTGGTTTCATGTGGTTCTGAAAATCCAATTTTCAATAAAAATAAAAGTTGCAGTATAATGACCCTGAAATGGCATGTGGTATAACCATTAAGTAAAAAAAAAAAAAACACACACACATTTATTTAAAAAAAAGAATACATTTTCTAAAAAATTTCAATAAATTTCAATAAATGTTGTTCTTTTGAACTTTTTCATCAACTTTTTTCCCACTCACTGAAGAATCTTGGAAAAAAAGCATCATTCTTAAGCACCAAATCAGTTTTATATATAGTCATTTTGCACACACAAAAATCATGAAGTAACAAAATAAACCTACTGGAGCTGCAACAACTCCTCAATTCTATTCGAGTATTCGATTAAAAAAAAAAAAAAAAAAAAAAAGAATGGATGCATTTTGCCTGTGTTGAGTAATCAGCAAAATACTGGAAGTGGGGCATTCCACATATTAAACCCATTTCAAAATCATAATATAGCATAATACTATTTAGAATTCACAAATGCTACAATTCAGTTAAATAAATATATGCAATGCAGGTTTAATATAGGAGCTTTAATCAGTAATCTCAGAGCGGCTTCGTTCACAGTAAATGCTGCTACACAAACTTTTAGAATTTACATGTGGAGCCTCTCAAAAATCTCTGCATGTTGTTGTGAGTTTGGGTTTATTATAACGTTCATCTGGGAACACAACATGCGCTATTTTATCATATTTGTAAGGTAAATCATTTATAAACCTATACAAACAAGACATCAATATCTTTCTCAATATGCTAACTATCATGCTTTCAAACTAAAAGCTCTGAGTTTACACACTGATGTCCACATTTTCAAGAAATTACAGTAGCTGTAGCTTTTCTATCATAAAGAAATGGCAAAATAGTAAAAATTAAGTGGACATTTGAATTAAACGTTGTTGAGTCAATATTAAACACGAATAAGATTGTGCAATAAAGTGTAAAAACAATTGTCAGACCCTTAGCACCCTCTGCAGTCATTTGTTATAATGCATAATGCACATTAGCTCTATGGTCTGTAATACAAAATGTATTTTAAAAGTTTTGCTCAATAAAACCATGATTACTTGCTTTTGATACTTTATTTGAACGAATTATTATTGCCTCATTGCAATTATATATGTATTTAAGTCATTTTAAAGGCTACTGTTCACTTAGGTCTATTTTTATTACTATAAAAAATTAATTATAATTATCCGATTACTTGATTAATCATCAGAATAATCAACAGATTATTTGATTACCAAAATAAACATTAGTTACAGACCTAAAACCTATTAAATCACTAGGCCTACATTATGTTATCAAGGGGGTATCATTGCTGTTTTTGCAGTAATTAAACTCACAGATTTACTACTACACTATTAAAGATTATATGGTTATTGCCTCATTAATATTGTGTAATGCAAACCTAGGAAATGCACCCAGTTTCCATTTCAGAAATCTGTTCGCCTTAAAACAGACGGCTTTCATCTAGTCATATCACATCCTGCATTAGAGTGTAAATAACTATGAAATGTGAATGTAGCTCATGGCTGTTTATATAACATAGTTTTTAAGCAAAAGTCAAAACTCAGTGACGTAAATATTTTCAGCAACATTGTCAGAAAAACTGCATTGGTTGTTTATTGTTGATGTACAGCATAATTTACTGCTTTTCAGTGTAAAATCTCACTTAGGTGCCTTTGCCCTAATCACATGTCTGAAATTTACCATAGCTCACCACAGACATGTCAGAAAGAGGGAGAGAGAGGGAGAGAGAAGGGCAAAAGAGAGGGGCGGGGGAGAGAAGGAGAGTCATTTCGGCTTGAGTAAATATTTACATGAGTGCACAGAGGCAGTTTCTGGATATGATATGCCTCTGTGTCACATTCACACACACACTTTCTCAGATCCACAGTGGAACAGATTAACTGTGCTAATGCTGCTTTGTTTGTAAAGTGAAGGTTACACCTCTCGACACAAATGCATTAGATAACACGACACCTGTGTTAGTTAAACTGTACTATAATCTACCAGAGGAGAGGGGATGAGAGGAGGCCTTGGAAGTTGAAGGAGAGGTTAGAAAGTGAAGTTGATTAATAGCCACACACACACACACACACACATACATTTTTATGAGGCGAGTCAGACGAGACGCATGCTAGCAGAGCCGCATTGATGAGATTAACGCCTACTTTTGGTTGTTGGTTTTAGCTGTCAGTGGTTTTATACAAACGCTCATCTGCAGTAGTCGCTATGCCTGCATTCTGACTTGTTGTTGCAGGCCATTAAATGTGTAGCTCTGACCTTGCCTCTGTCTCAACATCACAGTTCAACTCTGTGAAGTGTGTGCCATAAAAATAACTCCATATGTGCTTAAGGGCCGCCGTGTCCCTTTTTCTGAAATCCCTTTGTGAGTTTCATTGAAACTACATTAATTGAAAAACTCAATTCAGTGTGTTTTTGAGTGGATGAGTCAGACGTGACCCCATTTCTATTACCTCGGCACTGGTGATCACTGCAGGGCACTTGTAGGTTACAACCGAATATGAGTGAAGATGACCCGAGTCTACCCACACTTTATATTCTCTTATTAACAGCATATAATGTGAGGTGCGGAGTGCTATTTTCAAACTATATCCTAATATTCCACCTCCATCCTGATTATTTTCTGCAAATCGACTTTTCCATGGGTAATCAGATATTTTCAACATGAAGGAGATGTGGGGGTATATAAAGCTTTGAAGCTGGTTTCTGGTTTGGCACGACTTCACGTCTTTTGCTGAAACACTGGTTAGATGATTAGCACAGATACCAATTAATTCAGCAGACGCAGTTTTCAGACGTTTTATGCATAATTTGTCCTTGCGCACCTACATCTCCAGCAGTTCTGACAAAGCCTGTGAGCCTGTTCATGAAACTTGTGTCTGCAAATGATTCTGAGATGTGTATGTTTACATGGTGACTGTGGGTGTGTTCACACTTGTCATGTTTGGTTCGATTAAAACAAACTGGTGCGATTGCTCTGCTAGCGCAGTTCATTTGAGTAAGTGTGAACCCTGCCTTTTGAACCCTGGTGCGCACTATACATAGAAAAACAATGGACAAATATATGGAAAAGCAGCGCAATCGAATAAAACACCTTTGAAGAACTTCTACTGTATGTCTGATATTTCATGTTTACATCATGACGACAGGCTAAGAGCTGCTGTTCATTGTTTTTACAGAACATTTACAGTTAATAATAATCTACTGGTGTTATACCATCAGCTATTTTAAATTTTAATTACCTTGACATTTCATATTTTTTAAAGCATTTTCCTCTTATTATTTCTTAACATATAATTTGTATAAGACAAGTACAAGATGTAGTTAACATTTACATCATGTTATCAATATGCGTGGTGCACTTGGAATAGAATTTTCTTTAACTAGAGGGTTAATAAAGAAAAAGTTACTTGAATCATGTTGCATACATCATTTAACCCAACCAATCATGTTGTGAACGTATCACTATGCCTTTAGGTTCGAAATCTTTATGTTTGCTGTCAAAAATGCCCTTGTGAACGCTAAGCAGTCCATGACCAAATGCATTTCTTTTTTGGTCTGGACAAAACAAACCAAGAGAACTGAATTACAAGTGTGAACGCACCCTGAGAATCAAAATTAATAGAGGTAGAATATTTGTTTCATTTGATTAACTATTTTTTTTGTCCTTAACTGACCCTTCGCAAAGACCCAGTCCACTTTGTTACTGTTGCTATGTCCGACAAGCCATAGCATTCTCATGCCACACAACATGTTCTCACACAGTGAAAAATATATTGTGGAGCAAATTCACACTGTTAGTTTTTGGGACTGACAACCGCATTTACTTACAGTTACGGTTACACTTATGGTTCCTATGTACAGTAAAATACAGTCATTATAATCATTGATGCTATCTACACTGGATGCGGCACGGCATGACACGACAAATCCCAGACAGTAAACTGCTACAGCATTCTATTTATGATGTGCTCACACAAAATTCAAATGATTTGCAACGTTCAAGCAGCATGTAAACTGATTATTTCTTCCTCTTTACTAGTTATAACACGGAATAAACATGAATGAACATCAGAAGTTATCTTGTTTCAACCGCGGAAAGACATCAATACACACCATTTTTCAAGTTCAAGTCCACCAAAGTTTTACTCTCCTATCTTGTTTGTAGGACAAAAAGGGCAGAATCAGCGTATGATTGGTCAGATTGCATGTCTATCAAACTCCCTACGAAGGTTCAAATATAACCAAATTTTGGATTGATGTATGTATTAACTCATAATAAATATATTCTCTGTAAAACTAGGCAAATTCCTAGTTTGATTAGTCAAAATCCAAATAAGATCACATGCACACACACAAAGACTAAATGAACATTTCAAGTGTCTGGAGTTTAAATTCACTAACCCTGCTCTGAGTATATGTGCTATGTGAGTGTTCTGTCACACCATGTCTGAGCTTCTGTTCCTCTCTCTCATTTCTTCCCATGCTGTCACCGTTCATTCATTCATTCAGGCTGGTCTCATTTTCTTCTTTAGTAGAACTTTCCACCAACTGTGCGTGCACACAGCTGTACTAAAAACCCCATTCTGAAGTGCCAAAAAACACAACCATAGTAAAAATCACAATTTCATCTTGATAAAAACTCTTTATTATGCGTCATTCCAATCAGTGACCTTCTGCTATGACTATACTCCATATAACAGCTTTTCATACCATATTGCTTAAATGTACAATATATCTGCATTTTAGGCTTTACATGCAATCAGAAATTACGGTCAGTTATTGTCTTTTTTCTAAATAAATATCTAGTTTGCAATGAGAAGTTTGTGCATATAAAATCAGTTATCTCTTTGCCAGCAGGCTAGAAATTACAGTCTCTCCACACACAGTCAGTGGCCTATAAACACAGTAGCTTAATCATTCACTTGACTCTGTTAAAAGCTTTTCCTTTATAGTCACACTTTGGTTTACCAAGGTGTGTTATTAACATACATAAGCACAAGTGTACATGCATTAGTGCACTATTTTTAGAGTTTCACCGACTAGGAAGAGTTCTGCTAACAACAGCAGCTTGCAATATCCTCTTTTCTCTCTGAAAGTAATATAATACAGATTACGACACCTGGCTTTAAACAACACACCGCAGGACGATACAACGCAAGGCTGTTAAACAACAGCAGCAACAGATGATGACAGAATCAGACAGATAACAATGACATCAGAATCATTGCAACTAAGCCGCAGATGATTTGACATGTCTCACTCTCCCACACACACCGTTAGCACAAATCACAGTCTAAAGGACACAGCACTGCACTCTACAACTCTAAATCAACTAAACCTCTCCAGAGAGAAGAGTCAGAGAAATGTACAACCTGATGGAGGAGTCAAAATCATCCAAACGTCTTCTCCTGTCCTCACCAAATAACTTTTAGAGAAAGCAAAAGAGAGAGGGGAAAGAGAACAAGAGAGAGAAAGAGGAGAACGGAGACAGAAAGAAGGTTGACTGGGGATGGGGAAAGACAGAGAGCATGCAGTCTGTCCTAAGAGAGTGGGAGGGTCAAAAAGAGCTGGTGAGAGAGAGAGAGAGAGAGAGAGGGATCACAGACAGCAAGAAGCATGATTCTACTGACGAAGCACGCTTCCTCTGACGCAAACACCTATCATATATGCAGATCAGAGTCAAACGATACGCTCCGTTTGAATACACAGACATGTATGTACAGTAGATGTGTACTCACAGCAAATATGCACACATACGCCTCTAGAAATGATTAAGCTTATGATGAAACAACCTTAGCAAGCCAGTGAGAATTTAGAGGAACTCTATTTCTGACTTTTACTCTCGCTAATGTTGTTCCAAGCCTCCATAAAAGATATTCAAACAACACTGGACCGCTTTGCCTTTTATTGCATGGACAAAAAATACTTATTTTTCTTATTTTGTGTTGAACAGACGAAAAGAAAGCAAGTCCTAAAGATTTGGATTGTTCCAAGGTGCTGTGAATCCATTTAAAACACATAATTTGTTTAGAGTCCCAAAGCAATATACAATTATATTATAATTCAATTCTACTTTTTCCAGTAACTCACTTAACTTTTAATAACAACTTTTGTAATATCTGCACATGATCCCAAACACTCCCTCTGTTGGCCATAGGTTGGACAAACATAGTTCAGTCAAAAAACTCACTGTGTTTGGCAGAGAGACTAAACTAGCAACAAATATTCTGAAAGTGCCTCAAAGCTACAGTGGAATCAATCAACACAGCATATTGCGAGTAGGAAAAAAAGAGACACCGATCAGCTCAGACGGCTCGTTTTAAACAGCTAACATCCTTTTGACTCCCCCAACAACCCATGAGCAAGGTTACTATTTTACGCACAAACACACACCCGGTTTCCTATGGGGAGGACATCAACCACAAACATCCTCAAGCCAGCTGTATATGTGTCAAAGCGGGTGTGTGTGCGCGCACATGGGTACTCATGGTGTTTGTGCCAAGGGAAAGTGTGTATGTCTCTTAACTCTGATGTGACAGTGAGACGGCAACAGTCCCTTTGATCAGAGTGTGATGCCACTGCCGCAAGCAGTGTGTGTGTGTGTGTGTGTGTGCTCGTCTGAGCGCTACCCGTGTGGTTGGACCGCAACAGCTTTTTTGTCCTATGATGACTGATAGGCCCATCTCAGACTGAGCTGTTTACTGCATCTACCACATACAGAGCAACACGCAAGCATACACACATGCTCTCAGTTTCACAGTTTCTGTTTCACAAAATGCAAAAGAAAACTGAAATTTGCCAAGAAACAAAGACAGAAGGTTAAAAGCCTTTCATTATGTTGGAGTGTTGCGGGCTGAATCTTTCGGTTTTCTGTATTACTGGCTAACCTATGATTTTTTTGTAAAATTTTGACTTTTTCTCTTTTAGGGTCACGTACATGCCTGCAAAGTGTCGACAATTTAATGCACCGTGGAATGTGCATACAAAATTTACATTGTGATTATGTCCAATTATGCATGTTTTATAGCTACTCAGGCCTCAGGTATCGTTTTATGTCAGTTTCTAAACTACCTTCTGAAGGTACTCATACTTATCCATTGGGAAACTTTCACTGCATTGAATGCGTATATTTTTATCAGTTTATGAATGTACAGTTCACCATGGTTTACTGTTTGAGCTCTAGTAAAGCATTAAAGAAGTGCTTTTTAACACTTTTCCTTTTTAAAATGTTAAAATATATATTTTAAAAAAAATGCTTAAAGGTTTTTGTAATGTGTAAGACTTAATATAGCATTAATGTTAAAGATTTTTTTCATAATGTAATTTGTGGTGAATTGGACTGAACGTAGTTCAGCAATAAAAATTGCACCCAGAATTTTTAACATACACTACCAGTCAAAAGTTTCTGAACAGTAAGATTTTTAATGTTTTTAAAGAATTCTCTTCTGCTCACCAAGCCTGCATTTATTTGATCCAAAGTACAGCAAAAACAGTAAATTTCTTGAAATATTTTTATTATTTAAAATAACTGTTTTCTATTTGAATATATTTAGGGACCGAGCACCGGTGGTGTGAGGACCCTATTGGAATTGCTCAGATTTTTCTTCTTCTTTAAAATGAATCGCATTTTTGAGGGCCTATACATGCTTGTAAACTCATGAAACTTTGCACACGCGCCAAAATTGGTGAAATTTTCCATCTGATATGGCTTTCAGAAGTGGGTGTGGCAAAATGGCTCAATAGCACCACCTATAAAATTTCAGTGTAGCACCCCTCAAGCTATATTTCACGTACATGTACGAAATTCGGTAGACACATGTAACACACCGATACCTACAAAAAAGTCCCCCTCGGTACAAAGACCAAAATCCAACAGGAAGTCTGTTATTTTTATTTTCTCTGCAAAGTTTTGTGCCATTTTTGCCATTTTCAAGCACTGCATTTAAACAAACTACTCCTAGAGGTTTAAACAGATAAATACCACATTTGGTCCATGTAATCTAAAGCCCTTTGTGACCTTAAATTGCGAAAATCTTGAGTTTTCGTTGAAGGGCGTGTCCGTGGCGCCCTGACAAACTTTTACATTTCACCATGAAACAGGAAGTTGTTATAATTCAGACATGCAATGCCTGATCTGCATCAAAATTCACAAGTTTGATAAGACACTGACCTAAACACATGCCCGTGACCATATTCAGTTATAGTCATAGCGCCACCTGCTGGCAACAGGAAGTGGCATGTTTTACACTCTAATCAACTCCTCATTGAAATTTAATGACATTAACATTATATTTGGTCAGTCTACTCTAAAAGCCTTTGCAATGTTAAATTGCGAAGATCTTGAGTTTTCGTTAAAGAGTGTTCCCTTGGTGGCTTGACAAAGTTTGATGTTTCGCCACGGGATAGATGTTATAATGTTACAAAATGATATAATGTTACAAAAGCTTTTTATTTCAGATAAATACGGATCTTTGGATCTTTCTATTTAGCAAAGAATGCTGAAAAAATGTACTCAACTGTTTTAAATATTGATAAAAAATAATAATAAATGTTTCTTGAAAAGCAAATCAGCATATTAGAATGATTTCTGAAGGATCATGTTACACTGAAGACTGGAGTAATGATGCTGACAATTTAGCTTTGATCACCGGAACACATGACATTTTAAAATACATTCAAATAGAAAGCAGTTATTTTAAATAGTAAAATATTTCATAGTATAACAGATTTTGTTGTATTTAGGATCAAATACATGCAGGCTTGGTGAGCAGATAGTAGTGTAGTGGTAGTGTAATACAATGAATGCTCTGAGCTATAAGAGATGTAATTGGGGGCAGAACCTAAAAAAGCATTTACTGAAACACAGCATGTGAACAGTCGCATTCACACATACACACACACACACACACACACTGTACACTTCCTTCCCCCACACCTGAACCCACACAAACACTTACTCACTCCGCCTCTGTCGATATGCATGTGCGCACACAAACAGAGTCTGTTCTATGCAGATGCTTCACCAAAGAGCCGTTAGATGAACACCATCCGTGCGTCTGCATCTGCCATATATGGTAAAGGTGCTGTTTCAAGTCTCTGTGGCTGCTAACGTTACACTGCTCAACACATGATTTAGCCACGGTGGTTTGATAGTCTTGATAGTTGGGGACAGAAGGGTTTTAGATTAGCATTTCATAAACCAGACAAGGAGATTATATTTAGAACTCCATCACTGAGTGCAGGAGTGGGAGGAATGAGAGGGAGTGTGAGTCACCACGCAAACAAGAAACACAAGCAAAACCTGTCTGTATATTTAGACGCCGTGTGTGAACAGACCGTGCTGTCTCAGACGTCGGATACCCGTCTCCCACAGCAACTGCCGCTGCTTCTGTCTGGGTGTCACTGCACATCATTACCTGATAATCATCTGAGCTACCACCTAAGGCCAGCTGTCAGTCATATCCGCTGACGGCTCAATCTTCATACGCAATCTGATCAGCCGTTCTCCTCCTGCTCACACCCATGTGTGAGCACACAGGTTGTTGCAGACATTGAGAAAGGGAGGCGCCTGCTGGTCAGAAGCTGACATTACAGATGTAATAGTGTGTGTGTGTGTGTGTGTGTGTGTGATGGACTGCCTAACAAATTCTTGAAGTTTAGGTTTAAAGGTTTAAAATCACACTGACAGTTAAGTCAAGTTACATAGACTACCATTCAAAAGTTGAGGTTTTATTCACCAAGGATGCATTAAACTGACCAAAAAGGTATTATATTTTCCATGGGAATATTAAGCTGCACAACAGCAGTAATTATAAGAAACGTTTCTTAAAGGGATAGTTCACCCAAAAAAGAAAATGATTTTTAAGAAAGTTTGTAAACGAGATATTGATTTAATACAACAGTTAAATAAACAAGACTTACATTGTCTGACTATAACACTATTGCCTGATTTTGCTCTATTTCATCATCAAAAATTGTTTGAAACAAGTCACAAGTGAGCCGCTGTGCATCTCCATTCAAACACAGCGGTGTTTCGTTTATGAATTAACATGCGTTTTTAAACAAATCTAGTGAGTCAATGATTGAATTTCCCATTCATAAAGACAGTCACTTGCTTTATTCCTGAATGTATAAGTCGTTCAAACAAATCAAATGAATAAATGATTCAGTAATTAAATCAGTAACTTGCTGCCACCTACTGGCAGTTTTTGTTTCATTTTTTAAAAATCTTTTCATTTATTTAATTTATTTAATATTCCTATATTCAAAATTTTATATTTAAAACATTAATCTCAACATGAATGCATAAATTTAACTGCACTCATGCCACCTCTGAGCCACATTAAACATACAAAAATACACCTACAAGCCACTTTTGTGTTGTTCTGTGCCACCTCTGTAGTACACATTAATTCTGTTAATACTAATTTCATTTGATTGGTAACTTATTCCTATTCTACTTTTTGAAATTTTAAAAAGCTTATACAATTTATATTTTTTAAAAATTTGACAAAAGGTAACATACTTTTAATAAAGTTGAAAAAATGCCATTACAAAGGTAACAAAATTCCCCTGTAAATCACTTTAAGGAGTCAAATATCACCTCGTAATGGGAAGGCAAATTTTTCATCAAATTTTTTTTTATTATTGATTAGAAGTTGCTCCTGAAATTTTGACTGTGCTCCTAAAAAGAAAAGTAAACGTTGAGTCCTGAAAGGACATCATTAATATAGTCCACGAGACACCACTGGTTCAACAGTAGTGTTGTCATGCTACAAAAATACTTTTTGTGTACAAAGAAAACAAAAGCAACAACTTTACTCAACTTCTTCTCTTCCATGTCAGTTTTCGAGAGGTGTTCAAAAGAGTATCAAGACTCATGTCTGTGATGCTGCTGACGCAGGAGCCGGCTTTCTGACATAGAACCATCTCTTTAAGTTCATCATCTGTATATTCTGGTTCATATAAGGCACATATTTATGAAGACTGTTTTATGTACATTGTGTACCTTCCTCTGCTTATAAACAAGGCACAGCGTATCCGGGTTCCTCATCAGAACACGCTTCAAAGACTGACACAGAAGAGAAGAAATTATTGAAAAAAGTCTTTATTTTTGTTTTCTTTGCATACAAGTAGTATTTTTGTAGCTTCATAAAACTATGGTTAAACCACTAATGTCACATGGACGATTTTAATTATGTTTTTCCTACCTTTCTGGGTCTTGAACGTGATGGTTGCGTTGCTGTCTATGCAGGCTCACAAAAGGTCTCAGATTTCATCAAAAATATTTTAATTTGTGGTCTGAAGATGAAAGGTCTTATGGGGTTGGAACAACATTAGGGTGAGTAATTAATGAGAGAATTTTTGGATGAAATATCCCTTACGCACCAAATTACTCCAGTTAAAAAAAACTGGAGTAATGGCTGCCAATATTTCCCAAAATTACTGCTTTTACTGTATTTTTTGATCAAATAAGCATTAAAAAAAAAACCTTCAACTACAACCCCAAAACATTTAAATGGTATTGTATACCATTTCCATTCTGCAACACGTATACCTATCCACCAGATGGCAGCATATCTCAACGTAAGGTGTAGCACACCAGATTAACCTCCTGAGAATAATACTGAATCTAAGTGACAGACTGAATTTGAATCAAACCTGGAAATCTATATTGATACCCAGCCCTATACAGTATTTTTACCTAATTATCTAAATGTGAACGTAGCACAGACCTCTATTATTTTCATAGAACAGCTATTCTAATTATTGTATAAACAAACCCTAACCCAAAGCCTTATACTATACCAAGAAAAAAACAACTTTTTCATTTAAAACTACACATTTTTCAATACTGATCATTTTTGCTTGTCTGACTTCTGGAGTTTGGGAAAGAACATAACCCTTGCCAACATTACCCTCTCTTTTGCTGCATCAAAATGCCACATAAACAAGCAAAACACACATATACACACCCTCTAGACCAAAACAGCATATTGCAACAACTTTAGGAGAGAATGCTAATCTAACTCAACAAACCGCAAGGCGTGTTTGTCCTGAAGTGGAACCCCACATCATACTGTGATAAAGAAAACAGAAGTATGTGTGACTGGCTGAAAAAGTTACAATACAAGTTCCACAAACAAACATAAACACACAAGTCAGTGCATATTAAAACAGCACACTTTAACATCCTACAAACTTATTCAAGTCCTTGGTCACAGGTTAGTCTAATGTAAAAGGGAGACTCAGACTCTCTAGAGACAAAACTAGACATACAGAGTCTCCAAGGCCACGGAGGCTAACATGCCGTTAAAAGGCAACATCTTTTTATGACTGCTGCAAGATCAGCAATCACAATGGTACAATGGCAGAGCTTTTAGCAAACGAAATTCATCTAGGTCTGATTATGACCAAGATCTCTTGCTTCAGAGAAAGTGGTAGATATTGATCACCCTGATTCTGTCTGGTTACATCAATAAACACAATCCATCTTACAAATAACACTTAACAGGCCAGATCGTTTACTCTCTAACAAGCATCCTTGCTTTATCTTTGATGGAGCAATGAGATTTTAAACATGGTCAGCAGACAGTATAAAGAAAAAAAAAAAAACCTCTTTTTAATCTATCTCTTTTCTGACAACAGAATTTTTCGTTTTACTTTCACACAATTGTTTTATACTCAGCACTGGTGCCCTTCTCAGGAGCCAAAAGAATAGTCACAGTATCATGGTTTCAATAGGGGTACCATAAAAGAGATCCAATGGTAAGAAAATAATACGATATGAGATGTGTAAAAAGGACACCTCACACACAAAGAGAAACACAGACACAAAAAGACAGGACTTTCAATGATTTCAAGAGCCTGAGCCCTGGAGAATCAGATTATTTTTGGTGTTTGTGCTCCCTCGCTCCTTTTTCCCTGTGTCTCTTTATCTTTGCCTGGTTACCCTTGAATGAGACAGAGGGATGGATAGACGTAGAGAGACTGAGACGGGGACGAATAGACACAGAGAGATTGTGACAGGTGAATATAGCGGCGGGTGACCTTATTGAGACTATCAGTGTGTGTGTGTGTGTGTGTGTTAATGGGGAAAAGGATCAGAGACAGTTTCAGTGGCAGATGGCTGATATTCCCAGTGGAAGAACAGTGATGTCAAAAATACCAGTAGTTTGGTATCAAGCGATGTTTCCATGTGTTGGAGCGCAGACGCCCTTCACTGTGATGTAGCTATATTTCTTGATCAAAGATGTTGGTCTTGCTGGGGTGTTTAAAAATAAATCAATACAGTACATCAAAATATCCAATCTGTGCATATGTAGCCTAATAAACCTTCCTATTATGTCATATTTTAATTTTAACAAGAAAAAGTGAAAACAACTCACTGCTTGTAATTTATTTCTTTGTTCTTCATTAGTGTTTACTCGATTAATTACTTCAAAACATAAAAAATTTGACAAGCTACACTAGTGTTCACAAGCTTGGGGTCAGTAAGATTTTTTCAAAATGTTTTTGAAAGACGTTTTTCATTCCCAACAAGACTTAATTTACTGTATTTGAACAAAAACACATTCTAGGATTCTAAGATGTTGATTCGGTGCTGAAGAAATATTTCTTATCATTAATCAAAATTGAAAATGTTTGTGCTTCTTAATATATTTGTAGAAATCGTGACAGTTTTAAAGATTCTATTGATGAATAAAGAACAAAGGAACTATGGAAGCCTGCTTCTGCCACTGAATAACAAAAAAAAAAAAGCTTATTGAAACTTTTTATCTCACAATTCTGACTTTTTTTCTCAGAATTGCATTATAAAAAAATAGCAATTCTGACTTTTTTTCTTAGAATTGCTTGATATAAACTTACAGTTGTGAAAAATAAAGTCAGAATTGTTTTTATCTTTTTTCCTCCTAATTGCGTGATATAAACTTACAAGTGTGAGAAATTGAGAATATTGATAACTCAAGACTTTTTTTCTTGCAAATGCAAGTTTATATCTCACAATTCTGACTTTTTTCTTGCAATTCTGACTTTTGTTCTCAGAATTGTGAGATAAAAACTCTAAATTGCGAATTATAAAGTCAAAATTTGAGGGTAAAAAAAAAGACTGATATGTTCTCAGAATCACAAGTTTAAATCTCACAATTCTGACTTAAAAACTGTCAATTCTGAGAAAAAAGTCACAACTGCAAGATATAAACTCAATTGTGAAAAAAGTCAGATTATAAAGTGACTTTCTCAGAATTGCGACTTTTTCTCTGAGAATTGTAACTTTTTCTCAGAACTGCAACTTTTCTCAGAAATCTGACTTTAATATTCACAATTTTGAATTTATATCTCACAATTCAGAGAAAAAAAAGAATAAATTGTGAGATAAAATGTCACAATACCTTTTTTTTTTTTTATTATTCAGTGGTGGAAACGGGCTTCCATAAGGAACAGCATTTATTTGAAATATTATAAATGTCTTTAGTGCTATCTTTCATCAGTTTAATGCATCCTTGCTGAATAAAAAGTATTTTCTTAAAAAAAATAATAAAAAAAATCTTACTGACCCCAAACTTTGAATGTTAGTGTATGTTTACTTAAATGAGAAACACTTGAAGGCTAAATTTGTTAATATTTACATGTAATTATATTCATATTTATATTTTCAACAGCAAATTCATTTTTTGCGGTGATATAATAGCATGGGGAACTGCTACTGGTGTCGACTACTGAAATTCTGATACTGTGAAAACTACGGATGCACCGAATTTTCAGCCGCTGAAAATTATCAGCCGAAAATATACATATAATATATAGGCCTATATATGGTGGGCCACGTAACACTCGCTCATGGTCACCGGAAAAGGGGAGTGCGCTCAAATAACACGACGATAGGAAATTTCTATGTATTTTACTTGTTCCTGTTTGCAGTAGTGCTACTGTGCTGTAACATGCTGGAGTAGAGCTGTACCGGGCAACGCTGGTAAAAGGATGCTCTCATCCACTCATCTGCTCACATGCCCTGAGAATAACAGCTTTGTAGGACTATACATTATTTGGATAATTAGTTAAAAAGTTATATTTGATTCTGCTGCATAGAACTGAATAAAAATAATATACTGATATTTAAATTTATTATATTTTATGTCCTATTTTATTGTGTTATTTTCAGTTAAAGTGTTATTATTTTATTGGCTTGTGTTTTTAAATTTAGTATCATTCAAATTATTGAGTTACATAAAAAAAAAATCTTACAAAATTACTTCATTTTATTTAATTAAATAGTAAATAATTATTACGAAGCATTTTCGGTTTTGGTTTTCAGCCAAGCGCATCCCGAATTTTCAGTTTCGGACCAGAATTTTCATTTCAGTGCATCCCTAGTGAAAACCGTGTGGGAGGGTGAAGAAGAGGAATAAATGAGTAAGGACAGGCACTCTACTCCTGATGCACACACACACAGAGAAAGGATACAAGATCCCCCTTTTACCCAGAGACTGTGTCAGCAGAACAGATGCTTTCAAACAGACATGGATACTTAACTATGACTGATGATTTTGCCATTAAGAGAACCAGTGAGAGGGAGAAAAAAAAATAAAGGACTATTGATTAGTTTGAAATCAAATTGTCCAAACACAAGTGATTTCTTTTAATGATTAGAGCAGCTGCAAACATCACATCTGATTCTAAAACACTGATATTAATTCTACTGTAGACTGTCAGTAAGGAGGTGGTGTTTATTTTTACACATAACCTGTCAGACAGGCAGAAATGTTGTGATTAACGAAAAAGACACACCTCTTCTTACATTCGGCCTAAACCAACACAGGTGTGCTCAAACACACAACACACAAAAAGACTTCAGCGTATGATTGTGTGCATATGGCTCTAAACTCATCTGCACCCTTTAGATCTAAATAGGATGTGCTGTATATCACGGATGTTACATGCATGAGATATCTGCACTAAACTAACAATACAGCTTACGAAAAGCATGTCTTTGCTTCTACTGAATAGGAACATATCAAATAATATCAGGTATTACCAAATTTACAATGAATAACCACATCAGATTAGAAAAATTATAAGTACAGTAAAAGCATCTGAACGAAAAATTTTAATTTCTGCCACACAAAGCCATCAGATGACTTGGAATACAGTGCATAAGTTATATGGGACACTTTATAGACATTTTGTATCCTTTTTTAAGCTTATATCCCCATTTATTTTAAATAAAACTTTTTACTAGGAAAAAGGTTTAAAAATCAGCTATTTGAAATGACAGGTTATTTTTGTTAAACCATTCTGTTGCTTTAATTATTGTAAGTCATGACAAAGAACATGATCCTCTTTAGTGCAAGATATTCAATCACTTCAGGTTGAAAGAGAGCGGTAGCTAACAAATAAGATAACAGTATAGTTACAGTAAACAGACAAAAGTTTGAACCCTAACCTCTGTCTCATTAACTTACAGCACACACCCACCAGTACACACACACAAGAAAACACACCGTGCTGTTATAAAACACAATTGGTGAACAATGATTTACTACTTTTGTCAGCTCATTGATTGGGATGTTCTGTGTGTGTAGTGTTCTTCTCTTGTGTGTGTTTAGTTGATGCTTTCTTTCATCAGTAGAACACGAAGCAATATAAAACCATAAAGCACTTCATGCCTAATCTAAATCAGGCAGTACAGGTTTTGGTAGGTTAATCCATTATCTAAGAGCTCTTGTACTTTAAAACACAGAATCATTATCAGCCATGTTCCAGCAGCAGACCAAGACGGTTGTTACATAGGCAATCCAGTTCCTGCTTTACTCTATACTGTTCTATCCAAGTGGCAAAAGCAACAAAAAATTGGGTTTTGGCAAAATTTGTTTTTAGAAATCACAACATAAAGTGTTATGGGTACACCAAAATTTAAAGGGGACATCAGATGCAAAATTCACTTTTAGTGTGTAGAAACAACCACCCTACAATGATAAAAAAATCCATTCACTCTTCTTTAATGCCTAAAAAACCTAAGCAGTCTCAAATTATCAAGCCGTTTTGATTTTCTGAGCAGTATGAAGTCCCGTCCACGTCTGCTGACAGACTCTCTTGTATTAGCATATTTCCGCCCTCAACAAGTTGTATGCTCTCTGCCAATTTCTCCACGCTCGAGCAGCTGTAGAGACAACAATTTCTTGTAAGCAATGCGTTTTGTAGTTGGATGTAAAAGTGAACATAAGAGTCTTCATTTTCTCCTGTCATCACAGCCACTAAGGACACAGTGGATTAGTTTTGTTTTTGATGGTGACACACTATCGATTACTCAAAAAAACAGAAGAGAGGGGAGGAGTGAGCAGCAGCTCATTATCATTTAAAGAGACATGCACTGAAACATGTTGCTATTAATAGAGCTGTTTTTGACAAGGCAAAAAGGTTGTTGTACACAACCATTGAGGAATTTTCAACAAAGTATGTTGCAGACATTTCACGAAAACCCTAAAGAATCATACCAGCTTCTGATGCTCGCTTTAAAGAGAAAAAAAGCTACTGAGCAGGATCTGTGCTTAGATCTCCAGCAGCACAAGACCCACGTAAGAAGCAGAGGTAGGGTTCTGGTATAGGCGATATCCTAGAGCGGCAGTGTTCTCTGGGGCGCCCACACATGCATTTTTCTCACTCGACTGCAAAATTTTCACAGCGTTGCGCCCACTATTTGTTCCACCCCTCTCTGTGAAATTGAATAGTGACCTAGCAGGTAACTTTTTCTGAGCGGCTCCCAGCACTACGCTTCTACGCCCCCTCTCACTTCGGTTGCAGTATGGTGCCGTCTGCACTATAGAAGTAAGACAAGTGACCTGCCTATCAAAAAAAAGTTTCTTTACCTGTTAGAAATCAATACAGTTAGCCAAACCATAAAAAAATAAAATAAAAAGGTTCATAAAATGTTTCCACAGATTTCCAATTCAGTTGCAATTTATTGTTTTGTTTTTTTTAAGGAATTTACATCATACCATTCAAAAGTAAGACATGACAATTACAATTACAATGTTACAAATGCTGTTCATTTGAACTTAAATCATTTGAACTTAAACAATATAATATTTCACAATATTCACAATTTACTGCAATACATTACCCCAAATGACTCCAAAATTTTGAACGGTTGTGTATTTTCGGACTGGAGCGATTTCTTGATTCTATTCGAGTATTTGATTGTAAAAAATCCGTGACTGCACTGTGCCCGTGTCAAGTAATCGGCAAAATACCAGAAGCGGCGCATTCCACATATTAAACCCATTTAAAATCATAAGCATAATTCTATCAAGAATTCACAAACGCGCTTTAATTATTCACATGTGTGTAGGTTATATACATGCATCTCAGAGTGACTCCGTTCACAGCACTGGTCAAACTGTTTCTAAAATATAAATTTTGCGCGTCGCCGTCACAGCTAGTTAGGAAAAAAATCTGATTAACATGGAAAAGATACCTTTTATCACTTGCCGCGGCGTCGCGTGTACTTAGGACACGGTGTTAGTGACAGCCCTAGTATATTTCGACTTTTTTTTTGGCTCAGGCCCCGTACACAACTGCTGACAGACTGTCCCATTATTAGCATATTTACACTCTCAGCCTGTTGTACGCTGTCCGTCATTTCCTCCGCACTCAAACAGCTGTAGTGATGACACTGTCTTAAAGAATCATACCAACTTGTGGGAAATGGGCATCCGATGTCCCCTCTAAGTGTTCTCACCTAGCACATCATGCAAGTCAGGATTGTTACTGGCAGTATGGCTTTGATATAATGCTGCATTCCCGCTCAACACTGACAGAATAACACAGTGTCTGCTCTTTACAACTGCCTTACTTCATTAGTTCACTCCCTCTCTCTCTCTCTGAGGTTAAGGAAAAGACACACCACTGCAGCCCATAGTGTGTGTGCATTCACACATTTAAGATGTCTAACTGCCATACCACATATCAGGCACACAAATCTGTTGAGCTAGCTTACACAGACACACATTTGCAAGATGTGGTTATTATTAGACATAAACACACACTGACTCTAAATGAACTGACAAAACCCTTCCTCCGCTTTCCCTCACTCCAGCTCTCTCTCAGTGTAAAGTAGGGCAGTTGGCAGGGAGAGCCAGGTCGTGAGGTGCTGACAGATGGATGATCAGTTTTCTGGCTTCTGCTGTGGTTCTGAAGGGGCCGTCATGCAGTGAAGCTCAAAGAAAGAGAGAGACAGAGAGAGAACAGCACACAGAGAGGAGAAAGGACAGATCATCTTCAGTTTCACACTGACCATTACACTCATCTTTCATATCTCTTTTCTTTTTTGCAAAATAAAGCTCTGGTCTCAGTCCAGCTTCAAGAACACAGAGTTACTCTGCTTAAAATGAGAAATTGAATGTGCTGTCAAACACACAGGAGTCTGTAGCTAGATCCTAATGCCTCAAATGACTCCAAGTGCACTTTCTGTCCTTCTTGTCCAGCCTCCCCACCTCCTTTCTCATCCCTTACTCCCAACTAAATCGCACTGAGAAATAAAAGTACTTCTGAAGATAGTGGAAAGCATGCTGGATTAATTCTCCTTTATTCATCCATCACTCTCAGCTACTTAGCACTGAAATGAAACAAATTCAAGAAAATGACGAGAACGTGTTGAAGTGTGTCACAACAAAACAGTGCGTTTAAGCATCACTCCCATTGAAATCAAGCAGCCTGCACTGCAAACAGAGTAGACAGCATTGCTGATTATATCTCAACAACTGTACAAAAGGTGAACTGACAATGTTTTCTAAAAAGTGCATTTGAATCGATGAATGTGATTTATCAGACTGCCTGTTTTGTGAATACAAAAAAACACTTCTTACAGAATTGCATAACTTATTGACAATGTAAATAAGTGCTTTATTTTTAGTGAAACATGCATACAAGTAATGAGTGTACAATGTACAATGGCGTATGGTGTGGGAGTTGAACTAAAACTGGTGCCAGATCCAGTTCTGGAGATGGTGGATCTGTCTTGGTCTGGCACAAATTTAGCCCTGCCTGTTCGACACCACAAAAAAAAAAAAAAAAAAAAAAAAAAAAAAAAAATCACAGCTGCATACAGCAGGTAACATATGACATCATTTCATTATAAAAATGTACACTCACGACCTTGTCTGCAACACTTGAGCTGTAAGTTTAACTCTGTCTATTGAACGACTCACTCACTGCTCACTGAATCATTAGCAGCCTAGAGAGTACTGAATTCTGAACATCTGATTCATTTACTGAACTAGGGCCCTATGATTTTCACAATGTGGAAAACACGGATGGAATCAAGGAATCCAGTCATAAAATGGAATTTATTGTATAATTCAGAATGTAACAGAATTTGGATGAATAAATCAAACATAGGTCATTAAAATTAAATCAAAATGCAATACGGAGTTGTGTCTGTGAATATTAAACCACAAAAGACTGTTTAAATATGAATCCCACACATTCTGCGTTGCTCTGTGTGAATGTATGGTGCATGTGTGCAATTTAATTTACTACACATGTACTGAAGCGCGTGATGCTCGCAAGGTTTTCAGCCTGATGCCTCAATATATGAACACATAAACAATCTCTGGAACTGCTCGAAGAGTCACTTTATGAGCATTTTACAGTTTCTTGTAAGAGAAACCAAAACTACCGTCATACTATATGCAAACAGAAATTTAAAGTGCCCCTATTATGGATGTTTGAGAATTACCTTTCATGCAGGGTGTAACACATCCTGCAAAGTTTTAAATGTGAAAATGCTCCATGAATAAAGTTATTGTCTTTCAACAGAAAGAGCCGATTCCAAAACATCAATGAAAATGTTTTTGAAATGAATCTTAAGCTGTTTCAAGTTGACGTCATCTTGAAACTTTAGCATATTGTCCGCCCGCTTGTTGCACGCGCAGACCCGGGAAAACTTGAGCTCCCCCTCCCTCAAACACTGGAGCAGATTCCTGTAGAGAAGACGCTGTGATCTGCACTGTGAGGGTTAATCCGTTAATCCGTGTACAGTTAGGGTATGTCTAAAAATTCCCAACACCTTTTCTCCTCCAAATTCAAACTCCCAGTGTGCCCAGTGTTTACAAAGTGAACGTGCAAGGAGAGTCAAACGCCCTTTTCAAAAAAACGCAAAAAATGTAAGACGATGTAGGACGATTTTGAAGGAGAAAATGAGATGGGAGTTTTTAGACATACCCTAAATGTCAGGCGAGCAGAGTACGTATGTGTATCGCAGCTACAGTAGACAAGCAATTTTGGTTAAAAAGTGTATCATGTTTTTTTAAGAAAATGATCGATCATTTTGCTAGAAAAGACCCTTATTTCTCAACTGGGATCGTTTAGAGCCCTTTGAAGCTGCACTGAAACTGCATTTTTAACTTTCAATCCATTGAGCACCAATGAAGTTCACTATATGTGGAAAAAAAATCCTGAAATGTTTTCCTCAAAAACCTTAAATTCTTTGTGACTGAAGAAAGAGAGACATGAACATCTTGGATGACATGGGGGTACGCAAATTATCAGGAAATTTTTATTCTAAAAAGTGGAGTAATTGTTAAAAAATGTTTTCCTCTCATGTACTCTGTAGCATGCAGAATCCCTATTTAGTTGTGTGTGTGTGTGTGTGTGTGTGTGTGTTGCTCCGTGCAGCTTGTAGGTCTCTGGCTAACAGCAATATCTATTCGCTCGCAATTGTCTAGAAATGTGATGATGAATAGTGAATATTTGTCATTGTTTTTACTTGGAGTTCTGATAAAGAATAGAACAATACGTTGGTGTACAGTCTACTGTGCTTTATCAGTACGTTTCTGGGTTGGGCTAACACATATATCATGGCTGTTTGGGTGTTTACCACCGAGCTGTGGGTTAGAGTAATGGTGATGGACGTTCCACTTCCGACATGCGCTGCACGCAGTAGACCAATCACCGCAAATTAGTGTCACGCAAATGAGGAAATTAATCGTTTAACAAACCTTTTGGGAGTCGTTGAGCAAATAAGGTAAAAATAAATGCATATTATAAAACAATAAAATTGTTTTTTGACCTTGTATGCATGTCAACCTGTTTTTGGGGACTCCCAAAACCAAAATATGAACCTGGAGCCATTATATTGAGTTGTATTTTTTTTGTTATTTTCAGTGTATTTAAAAGGAAGCCTCAACTTTTTTCGAAAAAAGGCTAATTTTCTAACTCCCCTAGAGTTAAACAGTTGACTTTTATTGTTTTCGAATCCATTGAGCCGATCTCCGGGTCTGGTGGTAGCACTTCTAGCATAGCTTAGAATAGATCGTTGAATCAGATTAGACCGTTAGCATCTCGCTCAAAAATGACGAAAGAGTTTCGATATTTTTCCTATTCTGTAGTTACATTGTGTACTAAGACCGAAGGAAAATATAAAAGATGCGATTTTCTAGGCCAATATGGCTGGAAACTATACTCTCATTCCGGCATCAGTAATCAAGGAACTTTGCTGCTGTACTCTTTGAACTTTACTTCAAAACCCTTTGGTCATTTTGGAGCGAGATGCTAACGGTCTAATTGGATTCAATTATCTATGCTAAGCTATGCTAAAAGTGCTATGGCCAGACCTGGAGATCGGCTAAATGGATTAAAAAAAACGGTAAAACTCAACTGTTTAACTCTGGGGGAGTTGGAAAATGAGCCCATTTTCAAAAAAAGAGGAGTGTTCCTTTAAGTAAGGTATTGACTAGTGACAGGTGGCGCAAATTTTTGACCGTGCCATGCTGTGTCGAGCGCACCGTGCAGGACTCGTAACAGTTTGTCTTGAATTTACATATTTTGTTTGTATGAAGAAAGTTAAGTTTGTTTCACTTTTTTGTTGTTTGCAGTGCCAAATAGACAATAAATGTACTGGCATTTTATCCCTAAGGTATGGACAATATATTTATTTTTATTCAAGTCAGAAGCATGCATCAAAACCAGACTCCTAAACCAGCTGCATCCCTACAGATAGTACTACTAGTAATAAAATTTTTAATCAAAATATTAATTTTAAAGGGGTCATCAGATGCCCATTTTCCACAAGTTGATATGATTCTTCAGGGTCATATTGAAAAGTCTATAATATACTTTGGTTAAAAATTCTCAATGGTTGTATAAAACAACACCCTTTTTACCTTGTCAAAATAAGCTCTGCAAAGATCATCCCATTCTGGGGGATTGTTCCTTTAAATGCAAATGAGCTCTGCTCGCCCCGCCCCTCTCTTCTTTCTGTGGAGTGACGAGCCTGTTTACTTTAGCCGCATTTAGCGCGTTTAGCTGCTAAACTTGCTAACTAGCATGTTATTAGAAAGGTGATTGCAGAGATTCCTAAAAAACCCCTCACTTCTGCTGTAGGTGAAGCTGGATCACAAATGATTTGCGCTAACACAGACGCATTTATGCGGATCGGGAGGCGCATTCCCTTCACAAACAAATGTAATCCACTGCATCTTCAGCGGCTCAGATTTCGGAAGTAAATCACGACCACTATGTTCATTATTACATACAGCAACACAACACCTCAACTGCTCAATCAGAGATATTCTTGTCTAACTTACATCCCTGCACCAGATCTGAGGTAAGACGCTCATGTCAGTCAACTATAATGGGAGTGGCCTCTGTCGGTGTGACGCCAGAGATGCTTTTGATTATTAAAATGTAATGAAACCATTAAAAAAACCCTGAAAATTAATGGAAAACACAGAATTTGGTAAAAATACATTTGAGAAAAAAATAAAACATTATTTCATAGATTTTTTGTTAAACTTAAAAAAGCTGTTAAACTGTGTAAATTTCATGAGCTTAATAAAAATAATTTAACTATTAAAACAGAGACTAGAAAAATTATAACGGAAAAAACTGAATCCAAAAAAACTGAATTTGGAAAAAAATAAAATAAAATTTGGGAAAAAATAAAATGGATTTCACACGGCTCTAATGAACCTCACATACCACTATGTGCAGTGCAAATAAGTTTTTGAGACTTAAATCAGTCTCAGTACTGATTAGTTGCCCATTTCAAGATACATTTGCAACAGAGTATTGTTGGAATAAAAAAAATATTATAATTAATAAATGTCAGGTGAAATGGCATTATTTTCATTGAGAATGTAGTTAAGCCCAAATACAGAGGCAGCAGCATCCAAAATAGATAAAGTCAATTTTCACTTACATAAACTGACCACACACACACTTCTAAAATTACAAGCAGACACAAAGAACATCAGACACTGACACATACATGAGTCAGTATTGTCAAAAGTTCCCATCACATGACTTTTCTGTCACTCATCACAGGTTATATGTGGAGATGACCCAGATAGCTGGAGTCTGACATGATGAATGTGTCTCCGCTGAGTTCTTCCAGGCTGACACAGGGTTGCCATGGTGACACAGAGGAACTTGCTGTTTTACAGCAGAGTTCCAGGACATGATCTGAAATATCCCATCATGCTCTACATCACTAAGGTTCATGCTTTTACACACACACACACACACACACACACAACATACCGCAACCAACTCACTCACATTTGTGCTTAACGTCATCTCTGATGTCACAGAGGCCCTAAATGTAAACTCAATTGAGTATTCAATAAATAAACAAAAACAAACAATGGGCGGGGTTTCATAACTAACCCTGTCTGAGATTATTTACAAAAGCATGGAAATGTAAACAAACAAAATGACAGAGGTTCTTACTCTCTCCGAGAGAGAGTAAGTGAGCCGAGGAAGTAAAAATATGAATGATGTCCATTCTTTAAAGGTAACTGTTCATTTCGTCAGTGTAATTTCACAGACCAAACAATGACAATACACACACTCATTTCACAATTCACACACATACACACTTATATATCCACTTTGGTCACTGTAGTCTTAATTATTCCTGTGATCTGTCTGAAAAGAAACCGATCCCACAGAAACCGAGCTCTGCCAGAGAAAGTTAATAATTTAGTCTGATTGACATCCTCTTCTCACATCTCTGATCATCTTCATGCATCAATTAATAAGCTCGACACACTCACGCACTCTAAAGCGCACAGCAGGAGCGGTCTCATCAGAGGGAACACATGCAGAGCTGAGAAGGCGAGAGATAATAGAGGTGATAAAAATGTTGTCATGCTGAAAGAGCTTCTGTCAAACCCTATAGAGCTGACATGAACGTCTATCATTTTAGCTGAGCAGATCCTCCCATTCTGCCACACTCGATGACATAACTAATCACTCTGTGATCTCTTTATGTTCTGCATCATTATTAAGTTATGACTGTTTGAAGCATACTCTCCATATGTAGGATGGGATGAGTTTGCATATCCTACCATCTACCTCCGCCTCCCTCTCTTTCTCTCACTTTTTTATCAGTCCGTCATTTTCTGTTTACTCTGTGAAACTGTCTGATGGAGAGGAAGAAACCAGATTAAAAATAGATGGTGACTAATCAGCAGAAGAACCAAGATAGAGGCCCACCTCTGATTTCTGAGGGTTTGAGAGTCACAAACACACAGACAAACACAAACGCACTCATGTTTACCTAGCAAATATACTCTACTGAAAGCACACACTACCAGTTACAAGTTTTTGAACAGTAAGATTTTTAAAAAAGTCTCTTCAGCTCACCAGGCCTGCATTTATGTGATCCAAAGTACCGCAAAAAACAGTAACATTTTAAAATATATTTACTATTTAAAAGAACTGCTTTCTATTTGAATATATTTTAAAGTGTAATTTATTCCTGTGATTTTAAAGCTGAATTTTTAGCATCATATGATCTTTCAGAAATCATTCTAATATTCTGATTTGCTGCTCAAAAAACATTTATGTTGAAAACAGCCGAGCAGAATTTTTTCAAGTTTCCTTGATGAATAGGAAGTTCAGAAGAACAGCATTTATCTAACAAACAACAAAAATCTTTTGTAACATTATAAACATCTTTATCATCACTTTTGATCAATTTTAAGCATCCTTGCTAAATAAACATTAATGTTTATAATTTCTTTCCCCAAAATAAAATTAAATAAAATTTAATTAAATAAAATAAAAATACACTCCAAGCTTTTGAATGATATAAATGTATAATATTACAAACACTTTTTCAGCTAAATGCTGATGTTTGGATCTTTCTATTCATCAAAGAATCCTGAAAAAAATACTCAACTGTTTTAAATATTGATAATAATAATAATAATAATAATAATAATAATAATAATAATAATAATATTTATTGAATAGCAAATCAGCATATTAGAATGATTTCTTTTTTTTTTTTTTATACATTTATTTTAGTGTTTATATTAGAATGATTTCTGAAGGATGATGTGACACTGAAGACCGGAGAAATGATGCTGGATCACAGGAATGAATCACACTTTAAAATATATTTAAATAGAAAGCAGTTATTTTAAACAGTGAAAATATTTCACAATATTACTGCAATTGCTGTATTTTGGTTTAAATAAAATGGAGGCTTGGTGAGCAGAAGAGAATTCTTTTAAAAAATCCTAAGCTAAATAGCTACTACAGACCAACCCAAACCCTTTCAGCAACCATTCAGGGTCCATTCAGGGTCCATCCAGGGTCACAGAGGTGATGAAGCATACACCAGTGTGTTGGGCCAAAGGCAGGGAAACACTCTGGATGCATGGACAGTCTAACACAGTGTCCTAACCAGATGTGACTATGTCTGTTCACACACCAGACATCAACCAGACCAAAATCAATCACATATCCCAGCCAATTAAAAGAGCGTGTGGGCAGACTCTCTCTGCAAGCACACTATTATCTCACACTTTTAAAAAAAAAAGTAAATAATCAAGTAATATACTAACTCAAAAACTCCAAAATCTACAAACTGCCAACTAATGCTCCTCTTCTCTCAGAATTAGTGAACATGCACAGCTATAATTGAGCTACAGCAGGTTTTGCATAGTAGACCTACAGCCTTCTTCTGTATGTCCACGACACAACACTTAATCGAATATCTGAATGATTAAATACAAATTAAGCATCACCTCTGTCTTTCGGAGCAGCAGTAGAACATAGAGGTCAACTGTAGTGTGATTAATGTGTGTGTATGCTGGATGAAGCCAAGCTACAATCACATTATCTGGGTCTGTTACAGCAACTTCACAAAAACCAGACTGGATTTCAATTGGATTAAAGCTGAAAAGGGAAGTAGGGGAAAAAAAAATAAAATAAAAATCCCCCAAATAAATAAATAACACAATCATTTTAATACATTATTTCCACATTATGTCCTTCAAACAATGCAATTTTAAGGAAATGAAAACAAATATGGTGGATGTAACTACTGTATAAAAGCTATGTGCAATTAAACGACCAAAGGCTAGTGAAAATGATACTTCAGAAAAATAGCACATACTAATATGATATTGGGTAATGGTAGAAGGAACACACATTCACTTATCAGAACATATCATATTTATACTCCATTATAATAGTCCCTTTACTGTTATAGCTCTCAAAATATGTCCGAATTATTGCACTCTTTATTCTATTGTCCACCCCGGCACTCTTTCACTGAGATGCACGTGTTGTCAGAACGAGTCTTTATGTCAAATGGAAATATTTATGTGATTTTCCGAAATTTAAAGATAATAATGAAACTGCGAAAAGGAAGTTATGCTCTGAGGAAACGCATAACAGGGTAGGCCGGAGTTAAACTATATGTTTTTTTTTGAAGTGCCAAATATGGTGCATTCTCATGTTCAGTCTTGCATTTTTCCCAAAGCAGTCAGTCTGCATCCTGCACTGTTTTCTAGATGCATTTTGTCCATAGAATTAAAAAAAAGTCATGTGACTGACGGATGTTTTCAGTCCAATTCAGCGTTCGCAAACATGATTAACCAATAACCAAATTCAATTATGTTGATTATTTTCAATTTTATTGATTAGTTGTTGCAGCCAGAAGACCAAAACTGTCAGAGAGCAAACACACAGTCACAGTCAGGCTAGGTAACATGCAGTTGAGTGTTACAGACACGATGTGTTGTTATTGCAAACACACAGCACAAGGCTCAGGTTTGAAATGGAAACATTGAATGGAAACTTGAGCACACACACTCTCCGCAAGTTCTCATAAATATGCAATCTTTCTTTACATCTACCCATAGACAAAAACAAGTGCACTCGGACAAGCTGTAGACACACTCATCAGGTGCCTGTTGGACTCACCTCCTTCCAAACAGCCGTAACCCAGTAAAAGTCCTGCTGCTGTGTCGGCGACCCAATGCGACTCTCTCCCCCTCAGGCTGGGGGTTGGACGGGAGGTCAGAGTTGGATGAAGAAGCGGACGTGGAGGCCAGAGAGGTTGTGACCTCTTCCCTGTCCTGTGAACCTGCTCCTAGCTCCTGCTCCATCAGGAGCCTCGGGCCGTCAATCAAACAATGGTAACTAATCCCAAACTCGCAGAATCAGAGAGTCCTCATGATGAGAAAAACTGGAAGAGAAGGGTCGCACCATCCTGCTCTCCGCCTCTCGGAAAGAGAGGGAGGACAACGCGAACAGCGCTCAGTCCTCCAGATCCTTGCAGACTTCCACGTGTGATCCGCTTCCCATTCCGCCTTCAAGATACTTAATCCTATAAGCAAACCCCCACATTCCTCTCCCCCCTCCTCTCTTTCCTTCCTCCCTCTCTCTCTCTCAGGAAGTTCTTACAGTCCCAGTCTAAGCAGAGTCATAAAGCAGAGTGTGTTCCTCCAAGAGAGAGAAAGACATGAAGAGAGGACTGAAGCGTTCGTCTCCTGTTTTCCTCCCACGGTAGCTGCCGCTTGCACTCACACACGCGTCTATGCAGACTCATACACATACGCTCTAGCTGCCGGTTACACTCACAGACATTGCACCACACCAGGAAGTGTCAAACTCAGAAGAGACTCATTCGTAGGACCCCAAATATAGCTGCCCCTCCAGGTGCCTGATTGTTTTTAACCTCAACTACTCACCTCTGTCTTTCTCACTCTGAAAGAAGAAAATGAGATATAACAATGGAACAAAGCAGCTTACAGTTTACAAACCAGATCAGTAGTGCATCTAGTTATTTTCACAAATATTGCTTACAGAAAAAGTTCCTTTGAGTTTGAGGGGTCATTTAGAAATCTCTATACAGAACTAATGATGAAAGATGTATAACTAAGGTCACAGAAACGTATAAAGGAGAATGTAAAACAACACACTCACGCACACTTTCTTCTCAATGCAGTTTGACATTGAGAAAAAGAAAAAAAAAAGCAAAAGGCATGAGGGGAAAAAGATGGAAAAAGATATCGCCTCAGCTTCTCGGCTGTTATTATGTGTTAGCAGGCATCTGAATATGTCTCTTAACATTTGTTGAAGGTTTTTCTTTTATATCTTTTACAGTTACATAAACTACCGAGCCCCAATCCAGTACACACACTGCGGACAAGGGCAACTGAGTCAACTAAAACTGGAAAAACTTTAAATAAACTGAAAGAAAATATGGATGTAAAATTTAAAAGTAAAACTTTGTTTCAGAAAATTGCCAAGGCAACATTTCTCACTTTCATTTAGTGAAACTTGATCTACTAAATTAACTGATACTTACTTTGGTTAAAATTTCTTAGTGGTAGTGTAAAAAAAACACCCTTTTCCCCTTGTCAAAATCAGCCCTTTTCAGAGCGAGACATTTTGTTGTATTTGCCTTTAAATGCTAATGAGCTCTGCTTACCCCGCCCCTCTCTTTTGTGGGCTGATGAGCCGTTCCGTTTTATTTAGCCACTTTTAGCCGCAAAAACTATTAACTAGCACATTATTAGGAAAGGTGATATGCAGATGCATAAAAAGACCCTTATACTCATTTCTGCTGTAGGTGAAACCGCATCACAAATGATTTGCGTGACCATAGACGCATTTAGGCAGATCGGGAATCGGCACATTTCCTTCAAAAACGAAAGTAACATTAATCCTCTGTGTTTTCAGTAGCTCAGATGTCGGATGTCTGCTACGTTAATTAATACATCCAACAACAAAACACCTCAATCACTCAATCGGAAACATTCTTGTCTTTCCCTACACCAGAGTCAAACAATGGCGGTCAGACTGTTACAGCTCACTCAGGGTGGGATTAAGGTAAGACGACCATGTCAATCAACTATCGTGGGAGCGGACTTGGTCTGTGTGACGTCACATAGTCAAGATGCTAAATGGCTTGATTTGGAAAAAAGGGATATTACTTTTTATTACTAAACTCAAAAGACTAAAACAATACCACTGGGTGGATTTTTATCATTATAGGGTGGTTTTGTACACACACTGCTAACACACATTTATGTTTAAACAACATGTCAAAGTGAGTTTTGCATCCCCTTTAAAATTAAATTAAAAACTACTTTAAAATATGAATTGAAACTATAATAGTATCTCAATGATACTAAAATAACACAACCACAAGAACCAGAGGGGAAGTATTCTCATTAGGTCATACTGTGTGTGTGTGTGTGTGTGTGTGTGTGTGTGTATATACTATAACGTGACAACAGAATCAAAAAGCAAGCTGAAAGATTCCTCTCCACTACCTTCTGTTCACACTCACTACAGGCTTCCTGTGAAGGAAGGAAATGATGTCACTAAAATGGGAGTCATACACAATTACGGTTGGACCACAAACCATATTGTTTCCTGCTATTCTTCTGTTAGCAATATGTGTGTGCTTGTGTTAGAGAGAGAAAGATATAGATATAGAGGGAAGACGGGAGAGGGGAGGTGAAAATAGGACAGCTGAAATGATGGGTAGGAAATATAACTGTGTAGGAGTAACAAGTGGGATCCACTGTAACCTGGATTTAGCCTAATCTAATATACCACTAGAAAAAGCAGGGAGAAATTTCCACAAGAAATCAATCATTTTCACTGTAGCACATCAGTGGGACACATTCTAGTAAAGTATTTTAATTCAAGCATCAAATTAACCAGTTTTATGGGTTTGAGTTTAAAACAGATTGTAAAGAAATGATGATTTTGCAGATCTCTAGACTAGATCTCCACCTTGTGGTTACACTGAGTAACTGCATGCCTGCAGGGATTTTCACACTGTGGTTACAGTCCTTAAAAACCACAGCTTTATATATTTACTCAGGTAAATTTTGTGGTATCAGATTGCATATTAATAGATTAGATATCTGTAATATTTATACCAAAGTGAAATTGACTCTGAACTATGCACAGATTATAAATGTTTCTTTCTTAAAGAAATAAATAAATATACCAGACATTCTGTTCCCACAATAAATACAACTGGAACTATTATTAAACTGTGTAATCGCCTTACTCACATACATAGCAATCCTTCACAACCCCGCATTGCTATCTTTTCTCTCTCTCTCTGTCTTACACACATACACACACACACACACACTTGTGCGATGATATTCTGAGATAAGAGCTGGTGGTCACAGATGGTTTCCATATGCAGGTTTGGTGGTTAACTACATCTGGCATAAATGCATTCAAGAACACAAAACAACCAGACGGTGAAACTAAAATTCAACCAGCTATGAACAAAAGCCAGACACAATACATTTACAGGACATGCACACCAGAATGTCAGTTATTTCAAGATCACTGATTGAGATGCAAAAGTGGCATTCGCATTTACATGCACTTTTTTTAGCAGCAGACTATGGCATTAGCATCACCAAGGTTAGAAGGTCAACTCCCTAGGAATGCATGATTGATAAAATGTAATTTAATGCAATGCAAGTTGCTTCGGATGAAAGCAGAAATGTAAATATTCTTAACCTGCATTTACATAATGGTTCAGAACACAGCTTTCTGCAAACAAAAATTCATGCATTTACTGAACGGATTTATATTTAGCACAGCGGCCGCATACAGACACAATATTAGTAGCAAGCTGCTATTCTACTATAAATCACAATAAGTGTGACAGATTAGTTTAATAGTTACTGTATTCCTGTTAGAACATATTCACAAGTTCACACACTCACACGATAATACTACAAGACTACATAAAAGCTGAATCAGAAATCATATTGTCTAGCAGGTCTTAACATCTCTTTAAAAAAAAGGTATGTTCTACAGTATGAACGTGAGTAATACAAAAGAAATTTTGACATACTACATCAACCATGTGCCACTGCCTTGTGACCTACCAGCACAAGTTGCATTGCTACACTGCTATTCCCAACTTCTTTTTTCATCTGGCAGTAGCAGGTCATCTGGGTACTTTTCACCTATTGTTTTTCAAATACTATGAATTGAAACATACTACTCTGTTTTTCGCATATTACACACAGTATCTCGTAGCAGGCATATTCTGATGCAGCAAAAGAGTTTTTACAGTTGACTTCAAATTTACACGTTGCAATGTCTTCATAGTGCTGATCAGAGATCAGAGCTAAATGAATTGGCACGAGCAGCACGGGCCATCAAATGGTAAGCACATGGACGCATAAGCAAGTGTAGTTCAGTCTTACCTGTGGTAAGGTTGAGGCGGAGGGGTGGGGGGCAAGACCCATTTCCCCCTGTGTGCCCACATTTCTCTTTCTCTTTCAGGCCTGCCAGATTGACTCTGGTTACTGTCATGCACACAGCTACTGTAGACAGCAACTGACCCTCACAGTCTGTGCCTCTCTGAGCTAAATCTTTCTTCCCCAACACCCCCAACTTCCTGTTGTGACACTTCCTTCTGTGAGTGTATGTTTGTGTTTATATTGTGTGTGAGAGAGACAGAGAAAGAGAGATAGGTCAGGGGTAAAACTTGATTCTGGTAAAAAAAAAAAAAAAAAAAAAAAACGCCTCAAATAGACTATGAGCTACAGACTGCAGGAATACACACACACACACACACACACACACAGAGTCCTGTAGGAAACTATTTTTAGTACTCTTAAAGGAGAGTCCCAAACAAACAAACACACACACACACACACACACACACACACACTGAGGCAGGCAGCTCTGAAAGTGACTGATAATCTTGAACTTTTTTATTTCTGTGCAACACAAGCAGCTATATAAAAACATGACGAACAGACATAGTACAACTGTACTTCCTCTGTCACACTCATCTCACTTTTAACCGCACGTAAACGCTCACCCGCAGATCTTAAGATACTTTATAAAGCAAAGGCTGTTGTCCATTTCCGTTGTCTGTCTTTCTATTAGAGATGTGCATTTTTGCTCATTCTGACAACTCAAAAAACTAATCAAACATTATTAAAATATTTTGTTTTGTAATCATCTCAAAAATCTAGTGGCTCTAAAGTGTCATCAAAATATTACCTTAACAAATCACAAAATTAAAAGTATTTGTTTGTAGTCCTTGGAACTGGCACAGTGTGAAATCAATTACACAACTGAGGAATATTCATAATCAGTCATCGCTGAATTTCACTTTCCATCCTCCATTGTTTTTCTGCAGAACATTGGGTTTGCAGATTGTGTTACCTTAGCTAAAATGAAAAGACAGACTTTCTGCATCTAGCACTGACCAGACTGCCGAACATCATTTATCTCCAAATAATTACTCTTAGATATAAAAGGACATGATATAAAGATATAGAAAGAACAAGTAAGATGCTGTCATCTCTACTCTCTCCACTAGGGGGAGAATGTACTCTTCTTCACTGATGGCTCTGTAATTTGTTATGTTATACCCTTTTTATCTCTGGATTCTGTTTTTCCATATATAGGTAATTACTTTCTTTCATTGGAACAAAAAAAAAAAAATTTTTTTTTGAGATATCCACCTTTTTCCTGAGTAAGTGATGATTCTATCCTCGGTTTGGGTGCTCTCGTGTTTCCAGTCTCCACAGAAATCCATATTACAATGGGCTAAAAAGATCAAGTGAATTAATGGAACTGAAACTTTATAAATATAACTAAATATAAAAATGTGCACAGGGTTAAGCTGTGCGTTAATTTGTCCAGAAACACCAGAGACCAGAAATGTAAAGCACCTTTCCTTTATGAGATGGACGAGACTTCCACGTTCAGAAAAAAGGTGGATTGTGCTGGCTGCTCTTATCCATGCATTTACAATGAACGAGCACAGAGGCATTAGTGGCTCAGTAATAGTGTTTGAATTTAGTCTTATGCCTTATTTTTTCCCAAATCTCATTTAATGTTTTCCCAAGATCATTTTTTGCCATTTACATATTTCTAGATTCTGTGTTTTATGATTGAATACAAATTTATTGCATCAAAATGGTGGTAAACAAATGAGTGCATAACACTTTAACAATTTAATTAATCTTTTAAAATGCCATCAAATAATCTTTTTTATTGTTTGGTGCAAAACTGTATTATTACTGTACATTTTGCTATATATTTGTCAGAATTTCTTCTAGTTAATCCACACTTTTATTTATGCGGGTTGTAGTGAAAACTTTATAGTTTCTGTGTATCTGACAATAGTTTTAACAAATTAAAAGCTGAAATGCTCGTGAAGTGACTCTCAGAGCAGCTCTGGAGATGAAGTTTATGTGTTCATGTCCTCATATAGTGAGACAGCAGACGCTAAAAACAAGCATCATGCATGCTTGAGTATGTGTGTAGTAGACAAAACTGGCATTCATTCACTTGGACACGCAGACATACTGTATTTAAATAGCATTTTAAGATTTATAGACACTTGTCTGCACGGCAATTTTACTAAGTGTACAGCCCTATCATTTGATTTATTATTTAGTAAATTTCATTTTTATAACTGTATTCCATGATCCCATCTGCATTTTCTGCATCACTGAATCAGTTTTTGTGAACTATTGCTTGAAGTTCATTTCCAGAATAAAAATTTCCTCAACCCTGTGTCATCTAAGGTGTTCATGTCTTTCTGTCTTCAGTCACAAACTGATCAGAGCTTGCTACTGCTAATGGTGGATATTCTGATGAACAGAAAATTTAAGTTTTTTCTATGTATAGACTGTTTATGCAATAAAATATGTTTTCATAGTTTGTGTTGTCCCTTATCAGTGCAAAATTATCACAAATTAAAAAGGATTCATGCCAATATTGTCCAAAACCAAACCTTTGGAGGGCAGTGTACATAGAATATGAGTATAGAATTTATTGTCTGCCTCATTCTGTGATAAGAATCCACATCAGATCACATAAGGAAGTTATTTCAAACACTGGACTGATGTTGTGAATTAAAAACAAGTTATAATGTTTTTTATAACTTGTTTTTATAACTCTTTTGTTGGACAACAGGTTTAGAAAAGCTTATTATTGCATGTCATCAGAATGGAATATGCTCTGCGTGTGTTGCTGTTTTAAATATAAGCGGGGAAGCGTTTCCTCATTTCAGCACGTGAAATCACTAAATAAATAAAACAAGGAAGTTATTTAAATGCAAAACCGAAAGACCACAATTCACAAGCGCATATTGAACCGTGGATGTCGTACCGAACGGTTCAATATTATATTGACAATTGTGACATCCCTAGTGACCAAAGGGTTGAAGGTCCAAAGTGCAGTTTCAATGCACCTTCAAAGGCCTCTACACGATCCCAGCTGAGGAATAAGAGTCTTATCTAATAAATGATCAGTTTTCTATTTAAAAAAAACAAACAAACAAACAAAAAAATACGAATTTACATACCTTTCAACCACAAATGCTCGTTTTGCACCAGCTCTGTGATGTACATGCATTATGTAAGCATGTTGGAAAAGTCATGCATGGCTAGTTCTTCATCTGTGTACTTGTTCACCTCCAACTCATGTTCACCTCCAACTTTAAAATTGTCCGACATTGCTGTTTTACCCTTTTTTGTAAAGGGCATTAGACTTTCTTTGCACATTCACTTTGTAAACACTGGGTCGGTACTTCCACCTACGTCACACATGACCTTTCCAACATTATTACGTAATGCGTGAGGTCAGGCTGGTGCAAATTGAGGATTTGTGGTTAAAAGGTATATACACTTTATTGTTTTAAGAAGATGATGAATTGTTTCACTAGATAAGACCCTTATTCCTCGTCTGGGGCCGTGTAGAGCCTTTTGAAGCTGCACTGGAACTGCAGTTTGGACCTTCAACCCACTGGCCACAATTGAAGTCCACTATATGGAGAAAAATCCTGAAATGTCTTCCTTAAAAACCTTAATTTCTTTGCAACTGAAGACAGAAAGACATAAACATCTTAGATGACATGGGGGTGATGTTTATTCTGGAAGTAAACGAATCATTTAAGATCCTGCTTATTTATACAAAAAACATATAGAAGGGCCCTCTAGGTTTTATTGACATTTTGCTCAGTCATCTTGAATCTCCATACAAAGAGCAGCTCGGCCCACCGGCACACTTACAACTGTCAATTATCAACAACCCAGAACTCACAGTACTACAATATACAATTCTTAGCAGCACAAATAAAGTCAGCCAAAATATGTAAGAAACAAATAACCAAGGAGGATGTGCACAACTTTTGCGGATGCAGATTCTGTGTGGTTTGGCTTTATCAGAAAATCTGCTGCCATTTTAGATTGTTTGTGATGTGGCAACGTTTGCTGCATCTCTCTCAGCCAAGTGTGTCGGACATTGTGTTCCAGCCCATGAACTCTAGCTTCAGAGACATCAAGGCCAAAGTTACCATGGTGTCTGTCACTGTAGTGACTGCTTATCAGCTACAGGCATCGATTAACTAGGAAACAGTGAAGGCCAGTTGTGATTGGCTTCCATTAGCTTGTTTGCAGCATTGTCATGACGACGTGATACAGTGCCTAATTGAAGCAGGGTGAGTTTGTCTAATAAAACATGACCTATTAAACGTTTACAGAGTTTAGGAGCACAATATAGTGTAAATTACAAGCAACTGGTTTTCTGCAGCAATAGCGTGTGTCTATGTCCACACCTCAGTCCGTTCCAGAGTATGCGCAGTTCCACTGAACACACAGTTTACATCTACTCAAGTGTCTCTCACACACACAGCGGCATTTGTAATCTGTGTTGTACAGAAAAGGCTTGAATAATTAATTTGAACTCAGTCACAGGCTCTCTTGTGTCAGTCACTGAGTGATGTCCTTTCTGTAACAAACCTGTGCAAGGGTGTGCGATCGCATTTGTTTCAGCTCTCTTTCACGCACGCGATTGTTTTAGGATTAGGTTTTCTGACAACATCTAAGAAGCTGCTTTCTCTCTCAAGAGTATCTACTTGATGCCTTAAGAACACTTATAGGCACTGGTTTCAGTAAACTAATAAACAGGACTCATGAAACAGCACATCCTAACTCGAGTACTTAGCCACAAAATGGTGCGGTGGGATCTGAGCCTCGCTCCCTTTAAAACCATGTAATGTCAAAACTTAGGGAAGCAATATCTCAATACTCAAAGCAGAGGAAGGAGGTGTTTTTGTGATGGCTCAGACTGTGGGAGGAGAACTCCTGGTAAAGCAGCACCTGCAGGGCACACTGACTCACTCAAAATACACTCCAATCTACAGCCATTACACACACCCTTCAGTACAGCTGAGACCCTCTAACTCACTGTTATACACAGCAAACAGATACATAATAGGGGTGGGAGGAAAAAAACGATTCTCCAATGCCTCCGATGTGGCACGTGTGCGCGCTAGAGACATGGCCGGCTTTACTGCACAGAATTTGCGCTGTGAGAAGCGGCTTTCACACTTTTTCGCCAGTGCACTTCCATTTTCAAATACTTTTATACGAAATTGATGTTCACACAGCCAGTTATGTTTTCAGAGCAGGACAAAACATCTGATTTATCGAAATAGATCTGTGCATTAGTGTGAATACAGACTGTTAAAGCTGCCACTGTCTATGATCTCATAAGTAATAATCAAACAGCAATAATGCTGAAGAAAAAAGAAAAGCCTATTAACTATATATAATTATTGTCTGAAACTTTCAGATACTTAAAGAACACTTATTTTAAATAAGTGATTGTTTTAAAAAGTAGTCTGTCTATATGATAAAAAAAAATACAAATAAAGTTTGCACAAAATAAATTGATATAAAATTTATATGAAAATGTAGCCATGTGCAGTAATATAAAACTTGAATGTGATGCATAGTGATATTGAGTTGATAATGAAAATTGTAACTGAATTGAATCGTGAAACCAGTGAAGATTCATACCCCTACTTTTAAGATGGGAGTACTGACATACAGAAATTCCAACTATAAACAAAAAGGAAAGAAAGTGCAATTTTGGTTAAAATGTAAGGTTGTAAAGATGCATTTGCACAGCAGGAGAATTAATTGAGGAAAAAATATAGATCAAGAATCGTTTTGGAATCGGATGGTGACTCCCAGAATCTGAATCGGATCGAATTGTGAAGTGCCTGAAGATTCCCACCCCTAATACATAAAGGCATACACACTGGTATAATGGAATAATGTCCAGTATACTGAACAATCAGACTAGTGCAGATATACATTTTGACTCATAACCTTTTCATAAATGGGAACTTTATGATACGCTGTGACAAAGTCTCTCTCTTCACCAAAAAAGGCACTGATCATTATACAGACCACATGGACACAATATTTGCATTAGTTTAATGATCAGTTTATTTTTTTTTTTTTAAAGAACACCAACCCAGGTTTTTGTACGTTGTTAGTGATTCCACCACTGTCACACAAATCATTTATCCTTTGTGAAATAGAACGAAGCATCAGTTTATTATCAGAGATCTGTCATGCACGATGCATCAAGCATCAACAGATTCAATATTTATACTAAGCTTTAATGTCTTTAGTGTTGTTGCATGGCATACTTCTATAAAATATCATAACACAAGACAGCATGAGGGTTTAGACTAAAAAACTGTGATGCACCGAAATACCAAAAACTACCAAATATTTTCTGTTGCATTTCTTATTTATACCTCTATCAACAGAAAAATAAATTAAGTATCTGCTGCTAGTCTGCACAAAGATCCCCTCTGAGAGAAACAGAGTGACAATAATTAGAAATGGATAGAGGTTGAGAGAGATGAAGACAGACAGGGAGTTATACAGAGGCAGAAGGAGGGGTAGAAAGACGGGGGAGGAATAAAGAGAATGAGAGAGACTCAATTAACAAACGCCCACTTCCTTACTGTCTGTAGCTGCAGCATTATCCTCTGAAGCAACCCACAAACCCACACAGATAACTGTCAGAGACTATCAAATGCTCACTGAGTGCCATGATCACTAATCTGATGGCTAAAATAATCTCCACTGAGATTATCTTTGGAGGTCTGTGCTTATTTGTTTTCTTACTGGGTCACAAAAGTCCTTTCCATGTTATCAGCGCAATGTCTATTGAGGCTCTTGATTGATCTTCTATATGAACTATATGACATCAAAAAAAAAAGGTTTTCCCACATCCCAAGCATCACACCAATGTCATGAAGACCCCTTATTTAAATCACCTTTTTTGAATCACCTGTTTCCAGTTCTTTTCAGCAGAACATGCACATGGTGAGAACATATTTTTGCCTATCTCACACTCTAGGATTACAATGGCCGGATTCTTTAAAGCTGAGAGAATGAGCAGTGTGTTAGAGAGATTTAAGAGATGTAACAGTATAAAAGTGAAGCTCTTGTAGTCATGCTGTCGAAACAAAGCTTGCAAAGAGATAACACCTAAACCCATCAAAGCAACTGACTTTAACCAGCCTTTTAAAGGGGTCATCTTTGAACATTGTTTGAACATTAATGCGTGTTGGCAGTGTATGTACAAATCTACCCTATAATGATAAAAATCCATGCAGTGGTTTTTAATTAATCTGTAATAAAATAATATTCCCTTTTTCAAATCGAGCCATTCTCAGATGCCTGTCTTTGTGGCGTCACACCGACAGAGGCCGCTCCCACGATAGTTGATTGACATGAGCGTTTTACCTCGGTTCAGCTGTAACAGTCCAGCCTCTTTGTTTCGATGCCAGAGCAGGGATGTATGTACGACAAGAATATCTCTGATTGAGCGATTGAGGTGTTGTGTTGCTGGATGTAATAATGAACATAGTGGTCGTCATTTACTCCTGACATCTGAGCAGCTGAACATGCAGTGGATTACGTTTGTTTGTGAAGGGAATGCGGCTCTCGATCTACATATATCCGTCTATATTCGCGCGAATCATTCCTGATCCAGCTTCACTTACAGCAGAAGTGAGTATAAGGGGTTTTTTATGAATCTTTGCGATCGCCTTTCCTAATAAAGTGCTAGTTGGCAAGTTTAGCGGCTAAAACGCGGCTAAATGCGCTAAAGTAAACAGGCTCGTCCTTCCACAGAGAGAAGAGAGGGGCAGGGCGAGGAGAGCTCATTTGCATTTAAAGCAGCCTCGACCAGAATGAGATGATTTTTGTAGAGCTGATTTTGGCAAGGTAAAAAGGGTGCTGTTTTACACAACTATTGAGAATTTTTAACCAAAGTATATTATAGACTTTTCATTAAGACCCTAAAGAATCATATCAACTTGTGGAAAATGGGCATCC
>JAHKKF010521826.1:4009-34297 GCA_019740295.1 Labeo calbasu
GCAGATCTGTCTGTTTTCCAGGCTCCCTCTTTACCAGTCACCTGTGTTTCACTTACTGGGACTCTGTACAAATACAGGTTTGCGTCAGGTACGCTATCGCACTGATTTGTGTGCAGAACTCAGTTTGTTTTGTCTGTGCTGAAGGTTTGAGTGGGAAGTGTTTATGTTTATTTTATGTTGCAGGGAGTCGTGGGAAGTGCATACGTACGGAGGAAAGATGGTTCACTCCGGAGGAGTTTGTAAAGCAGGAACAGACTCTCACTAGTGGACACTGGAAAAAAGATATACTGTGCCACGGAAAAACACTCAACTTTTTAGAGAAAGTAAGAAATGGGAGAGCGCATACAAAAAGAGCATGAGCATTTATTTATGAGCATTTATTTATGTTTATTTATTGTTGTTTGTAATTTCTAGAAAAAAATCCTGCGCATTCATTCCCTTTTGTGTGAATGTGGAAAATGCAGTATGCAAGAGACAGACATGGTGAGAAATATCTCTACCTGACGTATTTAATCATAAGCAGTCATCATAATTTATGATATTAACTTAAATTCTTAACAGTCTTTTAAATGTGTACATTAATGTGTACATGATTATTTATTCGCCTTCCACTTGTTCTAAACCTGTGGTTTCTTTCTTTCTGTTGAACGCAAAACACAAAAGAAGAATTAGCTTCATTTTCTTGATGCAAAATGTATTTTTTTTCCTTTTGCAGTAAAATATGACTTAGGCATGTTGTGGTTTGATTGCTATATATCAAAACAAGGACATAAGATAGAAAATCAAAATGCATTTGAGCTTATTTCTGTAATGATGATAAAATGTTATGCTGTGTCATGTCGTTGTCCTCTGACTAGATGGCCCAGAACAATGATGACGAGTGTTACGTGTGTCACTCTGTCGGAGATCTTGTGTGTTGTGACGAGTGTCCACGAGCTTTTCATTCACACTGTCACCTACCAGTCGTACATGGAGACTCACCGGGGTGAGAGAGACAAACAGAACAGAAATCATTAAATTAGCAAGCATGTATTTTGGATGTTCTTCCTGTATATGTGTGTGTTTGCTTGTAGGGAATGGATTTGTACCTTTTGCGTGTTAAGAAACAATCAACAATGGCGTGACTCAACTAACATGTCTGAACAAGAGGCTTCTGATGCCCCAGTGTCTCAATACACATTGGTAAACACACACACACACACACACACAGACACAAATTCAGCACCATAATATAGAAGATAACCACAAACATTTAAGGTGCTCACATTTTGTAACAGCCTTCAGTGCCTGAAAGTACTGCCAACACAGGCTGCTCAGCCGGTTTAGAAACAGAATAATTATTTATGGGCCTAATTGTGGATATGTGTGTTGTTTGTCATCTTTAGTACTGCCACTACCTACTGTTATATGTGTACAGAGAGGACATCCAGAAGGTGTTTGTTGAGGATCCATGCAGAACGGTGCGATTGTCTCCTTTTTGCTTCTTGCTGTCTTTTACATGTCACCCAACTTCAGAATTTTACTCTTTTCATGCCTTAGTTTAATTTAAAATAGTTTATAAATAGAATAAAAGTGATTAAAATAAATAAAACAAATAAAATGACTTTCAGGTGTCCAGATACTCTGAGTTCATTACTCAGCCAATGTGGCTGGACAGAATAAAGCAGAAGCTGGAAAGTGGAGAGTATAAGACGGTAGGAATGTTCGTGTCTGACTTTCAGCTCATTTTCAGCAACTGCAGCACTTTCAATAGGGTAAGATTCACTGAAACTTGTTACATAACAAATAAATCACCAAAAACAGATCAAGTTTTGCAATGTCTTATACATGGACACATATCTTGGACTTTACAAGAGGACATTTGATTTTTTACAGATTGTTTTGTATTTTGTTCTCTTGCTCTTTAAAGGACAATGAGTTTGGACGAATGGGTGCCAGGCTGAAGAAAATATTCGAGGAAGAGTTCCAGAAAATCTTCAGTATCAGTACACAATAACAACTCTTTTCCAAGTCTTTCATTTGTGCCAGTTCCTGTTAGAATTTTAAATACTGAGATCTGAGAGTAAGATGAGGTGTAGGGGCGACTGTGTTTCTTGTCTTCTGTGTAATTTGTGGTGAAGCCAAAGACAAATTTCCACTTGTAGACAGTAAAGTGACTAAACTTAAACTTTCAAAGATACAATTTTGATCTGTCAAGAATTGAATATTCAATAGACAACATTATAATGTATATAAAATGTACATAATTTAAAAGGACAAACGGTTTGGAGAATGGATGGATGCAGTACATGACTTAGATGCTGTTCAACACTGTACATCTTTTTTTATAATGCCATCTTTCCAATGCAGCGAGGTGTTATGTCATTCCCAACACTGGTTACTGATGGCAGTTTGATTATGTCACTACAGAAGATCTGCTACTATCAGCTTTTTCTCATACTCTATACAAACTTTACAGTCACTGTAAGTGTTCAGGTGCCTTAAAGGTAAAGAGTGCCATTTCTGTAATTGCAAGAACAATGATTGTTTTTAAATAGGTTCCTAAACAATCCGACCACCCTTTCTGACCTGCTCCGTCTTCCATTGTTCAAAAAACAGGCAGCCCCACTGCCAAACACAATGCATTAAAAACACTACAGATATTTGCACTCTTCTTTGCATTTTTAGCTGGGATGAATGAAATATTTTTTATCAATAAAAAGTGCACAATTCGCCTTTAAGACCTAAAACAAAATATATTGCAGCATTTTGTTATTTTAATAATTTGTCGTTCATTGTTCTGCTGTTTTTTGTTTTTTTTTTAAATATACATATAAATAAATTGGTACCTGTATGTAAACATTTTGAGAATCTTTTTTATATCTGATTATTAGTAGTAATAGTAGTAGTAACTTTTGTTTTATGTTTTTTTTGTTTGTTTCTTTTTGTTATGTAACATTTTACTTGTATTTTGTTATGTAAATATTGTGAAATATAATTGTCTTAGAGTGAGTCATCTGCTATGAAGATGTACTTTGATGACAGGTGACAGATGATCAGGTAAATAAATTCAACCTTTGTATTACACCTTAGTTTTCACCTTGTGTTCACCCAAGTTGTTAGAAGCATGTGTGAGTTAGTTTCTACTGGTGAAAACAAAAGATGATATTTTGAAGAATGCTTGCAACCAAACAGGTAGCATTGACGTCCATAGTATTTGTTTTCATATTATTGGAAGTCGATGGCTACCGGCAAGCAACTGTTCCATTATAATCATTCTTCAAAATGCCATCTGCTTTCATACAGGTTTGGTACAACTAAATGATAACAGACTTCCTTTTAGATGAACTATCCCGACTATTTTACTGGGGCACACTGTATAAATAGAAAACAGGCTTTCTTGTTAATTAAACGTTAGTTTATTTGAATTATTAAAACACATGTAAAACACAAATACCAGCCCTCCCGCATCCTCTTCAGTTATGTACGCCCACCTCCTCGTGCTTCACCTCCGTACATGCAGTCGGACGATAATTCAGAATTCTCCGCTGTATCCGAGGAAATTAAGGTAACTACCAAGCCAATGTTGATTGCTGTTAATGAGTAGTATTTGAGTATGTGTAATTGAAGACATCACGTTTTTCTGTTAGATAGTTCCTCGTTTACCGTTATAATCCGGGCCTCGGGTGCTTTCGCTTTCGATTTCGCGATTACGGTTTACAAGAAAAGATAATTGTCTGTTTTGCTTACATATATACATATATTTATTTTTGTAAAAGTAAAACAAATGCTTAAAAGATGGATTCATTGTTATTCTTAATTAAAAAGTACAGCTATAAAACAGTAGGTTACAATAACAAAGTAGCTCAGGGGTCAGTGACGTATAAGGATATTTGACCGGCGAATTTTAAAATACAAACAAACAAACAAACAAATAAATAAATAAAAAGAACTATTACAATTGTTCATGTTCGATTGTTCATGTTGACATTTCTTTGTGAAGGGTCAATTTAGAGTAGAGGTCTCGGGACCCACTCTCCTGGAAAGTTTATTTCCAACCAGTTTCAGTACACCTGCCTGCAGTTTTTCAAGCAGGCTTCAGATGGGTTTGATTACGGTTGTAACTAAACTCTTCAGGATTGAAAATAAAGTATTTTATGTATACAAACCATCAATTCAAAAAGCAGTGGTGGCACCACATGATATTTTCAAATTCAGTCAAACTTTACAGGCACAGAATTGGCCACCTAAACAAAACAAGATAGCTTCCAACTAAGAAATTTATAATAAAAACAATTATTTGTAGAAATAACTTGTTGCAAAGTCCTATCTTTGAATGGATTTCATCATAAAAGTCCCAAAGTGGTAGCTTCTTGATGGTCGCATCACATGATATTTCATTGGACAATTTGTATTTTATGATGGAAATATAAATACAAATGCTTTGCAATTTTGTACAGGTCAAAGTTAAAGCTAAAGTGTGTGCATACATGGGAGGGGTACTTCATGGTATCCTTATGCTTTTAAACCCGTTTTAACTCAAAAAAATTAGGTGTCGCATCACTGATACTTATATAACGTTTATTAACGAAAATGAAAAAAAAGGGAGACATGGAATACACCACATGTTCTATTATAAGGTAAACTGCAAAGATAACAGGCTTTTCAAAATGAAAACAAACAGATAAGTAAAATTTAACTTGCTTGCATGTTTTCCCCAAGAAAACCTAAATGTTCACCTTCTTTGGTTTAAGAAGCTGCCTTTTACTTTGCTCTTACATTCTGCTTGGATATGTTTTCAAAGCTGCAGTCTGTAACTTTTTTAGTTAAAAATGATCCGAAATCGACATAACCAACATAACAACATAACCAGCCAGTGTTCAAGTGTTCTCCTTACTTACTCCGTACTAACCTGATTCACATCGGTAAGTTTGTAATAATGTTTTCTAATCTGAGTGGTACTGGTAGGAATTCACGGGAAATTCGAGCATGCCGCCACGTCATTACGTCACGTCTGTCATTATAGCCTTTTCTCACAGCAGCATACATTAAGTATTTGAAACGTGACATACTCACATCTTGTGTACTTCAATTGCATGCACAACTATGGTGGCGCATTCTGTAGCCTGTATCATTTCATATTAAAGCAAGAATGAAACTACAAGCATGCGTGTCAGATCTGTATCACGTTCATCAGTGACAGCTCTACAAGTAATAGCAGCCAAATAACCTAATAACCCAGCTGATGTGATGTCTGATAATCAAAGAGCAAAAGAATAAGGAGGAAATCAGTAGTCAATGGTTAAATATTAGGAAAAAAATAAATAAAAATTCCTAGAGACATCAGTGGTATGGGTATCAGTGATACTTGTCTTCAGTCAAAAAGATACCATTAAACTAATATTAGAGATATATACTGTCTTTATGTTGTTTTTATATTAATTTCTAAGATTAAATCTGAACATATTGCAATATGAAAGTATATTTCAAAGCTTTAATGTTAGGTGAGATTAATCATGATTAATTTCAGAAAAAAAAAGTGTGATTAATTAGTTTTAATTAGCATTTTTTTTATCGGTTGACAGCACTAGTTAAAATTCACGTGTTTTTGAGCCATTTGGACAATATCCTAAAGATTTCTGGCATAAAAAAAAAAAGAAACGATAATTTTGACGCATACAGTGTGTTGTTGGCTATTGCTACAAATATACCCTTGCAACTTAAGACTGGTTTTGTGGTCCAGAGTCACATATTAGTATTGTAGTGCTGTTTTTGGCAACAAAAAGCACACTGAGAGAGCACACGTTGTGTGAATGTTTTGGGTCTTTCTTTTTTTTCCAAAAACAAACAGTTTAAGAAGCAAGTATCTGTGTTCTTTTCTATGTCCACAAATAACGTTTGTTTGCATTCATCTGCACTGATAGACCAGGGCTGGCCAACTTCGATCCTGGAGGGCCACTGTCCTGCAGAGTTTAGCTCCAACCCTAATCAAGCACAACTGAACCAGCTAATCAGTGTCTTTAAGATCACTAGAAAGCTACAGTGAGGTGTGTTTGATTGGGGTTGAAGCTAAACTCTGCAGGACAGTGGTCCTCCAGGACCAAAGTTGCCCAGCCCTGTGCTAGATGGACTTCTCTCATCTGTTGGAGCATCTTGCGCATGAGGCTGCTCAAGTTAAAAGAAGTTACATTTTTAAAAACGTGCCCCGAGAACTTCCAAGGGTGCATCAAGATGACTGAAAATGAACTAATTTTTATTTTTACCCTTGAAGAACCAGAGTTCTTATGGTCTTGGAAAATCTGCATATATAAGTAGTCTAAAGTGTAAATCACAAAGCTACTGAAATCTTTGAAGAACGTTCAGCTGTTACAATTTATGAAATCCTATGATGAGTTCAACTGTAATTATTATTTAGTTGTTTGTAGTTACTATGGACAGTCCTAGTTTTTATGTATGTATGTGTTTAGGTATTTATTTTGATACGACATAGTGAATGTTTGTGTTCAAAGGCATCTGATCACTAAAAATCATTGACTAAATGATGTCTGTGCCACAGAGGATGGATGGTGAATTATTCACAGATTCGGAGCAGGATTGCAGCAGCTCATCAGAATCTGACTGGATGATTGAGACGGGAAAGAGGAAAGAAAAACAAGGGGTAAAAAGAAAGAAGAATCAGCAAAATGGTAACAGGAAGAAAACAGCCAGAAGTCAAAACTCTAGTCTTCAAGGTAAGCATAAAACGATATCTATTATTTTTAACTTCGATTGTTGAAACCGTGACCCTTAGATCATTAATGTTTTTAATTAGCTTTACATTAAGAAAATTGACAGCATTGACATAATTTAAATAAAGATGAAACAAGCTGAGGTTCATTAGCAGATCCAAAAATGTTTTTTTTTTTTTTATAGATTTGAAGTATACTTAAATCTGTTTCTCTAATTATTATATCCTGAGTATATATTTTTTTATTATATACTGTATATGTATTTTAAGGGGTAGACCTAACAGACGTCTTTCAAGAGGTCAGAAAAAAGGACCAGCTGGCTGTCCGCTGTGGAAAAATGTCAGGTTGTCTGGACAAAATAAAATATGACAATGGTAAGTTTTGAGAGAAAAAAAGATTATTAATTTTATTTTATTTTCACATTGTAAGATAGAAATTAAATTTCAGATGTAGTTTTTTAAAGTTAGAATCAACTAATGTAGAGTGTCACTTAATAAATGAATACACAGGCACACAATATGAACAAAAGCATTGGGACACTATACCATTACAACAACAGAGACTTTAATGACGTCACATTCTAAACACATAGACATTAAAATGGAGTTGGTCCCCCCTTTGCAGCTATAACAGCTTCGGCTATAGCAGGACAACTCTACTGGAAAGGATTTCTACAAGATTTTGGGAATTTTTTGCCCATTCATCCAGTAGAGCCATTATAGTTCATCCCAAAGGTGTTTGATGGGGTTGGGGACAGTCAAGTTTTTCCACACCAAACTCATCCATGTCTTCATGGACCTTGCTTTACGTCTCTCCGCTTTAAAGGAGTCATCGGCTGCAAAGTTCACTTTTACATGTTGTTTGAACATTAATGTGTGTTGGCAGTGTATGTACAAATCTACCCTATAATGATAAAAATCCATGCAGGGGGTTTTAATTATTCTATAAAAATAATACCCCCTTTTTCAAATCGAGCCATTTCTCAGATGCCTGTCGTTGTGGTGTCACACCCACAGAGGGCACTCCCACGATAGTTGATTGACATGAGCGTCTTACCTCAGACCCGCCTTAAATCAGCTGTAACAGTCGACCTCCATTGTTTCGATGCCGGAGCAGGGATGTAAGTTAGATGAGAATATCTCCAATTGGGGTGTTGTGTTGCTGGATGTAATAATGAACATAGTGGTCGTCATTTACTCCCGACATCTGAGCCACTGAAGATGCGATGGATTATGTTTGTTTGTGAAGGGAATGCGCCTCCTGATCTACATAAATGCATCTATGTTCGCGCAAATCATTCATGATCCAGCTTCACTTACTGCAGAAGTGAGTATAAGGGTTTTTTTATGAATCTTTGCGATCGCCTTTCCTAATAATGTGCTAGATAGCAAGTTTAGCGGCTAAACGCGGCTAAATGTGGTTAAAGTAAACAGGCTCGTCACTCCACAGAGAGAAGAGAGGGGCGGGGCGAGCAGAGCTCAATAACATTTAAAGCAACCTCGACCAGAACAGGATGATTTTTGCAGAGCTGATTATGGCAAGGTAAAAAGGGTGTTGTTTTACACTACCATTGAGAATTTTTAACCAAAGTATATTATAGACTTTTCAATAAGACCCTAAAGAATCATATCAACTTGATCCTAAAGAATCATATCAACCTTTAACAAACCAGCATTTGTTATTTTTAATATGTGCACACTTGATGTTTCTCTGTTTCAGGAGAGAAGTGTATTTCATGTAAAGGGAAATGGTTTACGCCCCCAAGGTTTGAGAAGTTTGGAGGAAAAGGGCATAACAAGAAGTGGAAGAGCAGCATTTATTACAATGCATCAAATGGCCAACAAGTTAATTTACTGAAACTCACACAAGTATGTATACAACTAGTACTAGGTCTGATTTTTTTTGACATTTATGAACATATATGAACGTCATCTTATTTATATGAACTTTCCTTTTGTTTCCTCCTAGAATGGGTGTCTTTCAGAATTTGGACAACAGGGAAAATCAATTAGAGAGGTATTTGGTATTTACAGTAGCAATGCACAAGTTATTATAAGCCCATAAGCCATAAAACAGGTGTGTGGAACCTTGATCCTGGAGGGCCGGTGTCCCTTTAGCTCCAACCCTGAAAAAAAAATACCAACCTGTATCCTGAACACCTTGATTATCTTGTTCAGGTGCGTTTGATTAGGGTTGGAGCTAAACTCTGCAGGGACACCGGCCCTCGAGGATCAACGTTCCCCACATCTGCCATAAAACATGAAATGTATTCATATGTTGTAGTTCAGCCTCACAACATTGATGGTCTTCTGTCAATTATGAATCAACTTTGATATTTTAGGCTTTTTTTTGGCTTTATAGATTACTTTTGACAAAGATCCATTAAGGTGTTATCATGCTAAAATGTTTTAAAATCACTACCATTATACTTTACTATAGGTGACAAAGACAGAGTCCTGTAAAAGATTAATTTCCAAGACTCTGGAAATACCTGTGTGTCAAATTGAAGAGGAAGTAATCCAGCTGGGTGAGTCTGAATGAACATTTACATTTCAGATTCATTAGTTAGTGATCTACATATAGTGATCTCTGTCTCAGCATCACACCATCTAGTGTTTATTACCTGTTCTTTTGTTCTCTGATCCCTACTTGCTTGAGGATGTTTTGCACATATTAAGTCAGGTTTCTGCATGTAGTTTGCCAAAGAGCTTTTTATGCAAAAGAGTTTTTATGTGGTCATCTACGCTGACTCTAAAAATGTTTAAGGTTTATGTGTGTTTTCTACCACATACAGACAGTTCTTCTGATGAGTCTATATCTGTTGCTGAAAGAGTCAAAATGGTGAGATGTGCATGTATTGATCAATTGTAAATAATTACTGTATGTGTCCTATTTTGGAGAGTTGAGTTTAGCATATGCATTATGATTTATAATGATAAATGGAAATATATGCATGTATATTATTATTGTTATTGTATATTATATACAGTACCAGTGCACAAGTTATAAACCAGTAAGCCATAAAGCAGATCATATGTTGTAGTTCAGCCTCACAACTGTAATTGTATTATATGGATTATGAATCAACCTTAATATTTTTGGCTTTATAGATTACTTTTGACAGTGATCCATTAACATATTATCATGCAGAAATGTTTTAAAGTCACTACCATTATATTTTACCATAGGTGACACAGACAAGTTCCCGCAAAAGATTGTTTTCAAAGAGACGGAAAATACCTGTGTGTGGAATTGAAGAGGAAATAATCCAGCTGGGTGAGTTTTAATGAACGTTTACTTTTCCGATTCATTAGTTAGTGATCTACCATTAGTGATCTCTGTCTCACTATCACACCATCTACTGCTTATTACCTGTTCTTCTGTTGTCTGATCCCCACTATACTTGGACGTTTTGCACATATTAAGCCAGGTTTCCAAGTCTAGACTGCCAAAGAGCTTTTGCTCTCATTGTTAGTGTTTCTGTTTTTTTAATGTTTTCGTCTACGTTGACTCTAAAAATGTTTATGGTTTATGTTTGCTTTTTACCACATGCAGACAGTTCTTCAGATGAGTCTGTATCTGTTGCTAAGAGAGTCAAAAAGGTGAGATGTGCATGTATTAACCCAAATAACTAACTTTATACTTCACCCTCTCCCTCAGAGACTGCAATGTACCTAATTACTGTACCCACATATTCTCCATTAACACTTGAAGCATTACTGTAATCTTATCCTCTTTTTCTGGCACAGAACAGGAGAGAATCTGTGATTTCAGCTGAAACTTTCAGTAAAAGGATCCCAGGACCAGTAGAATCTATTGCCCGTGCTAGAGGTTAGTGAGCTCTTTTATTTTCTATATATTATGCTATTTTTCTTATTTTGAACTTTATGATTTTTAAAATTCCATATTTTTATTAGACTGTGAAAACCTTTGGTTACTTCGACATCTTTTGTTTATGTTTCTCATTAGAATAAGAATATTTATAGTTGGAGTGTCTCTGATCCCAACTATACTTGCTTGAGGACGTTTTGTACATATTAAGCCAGGTTGCTGAGTCTAGACTGCCAAAGAGCTTTTTCTCTTATTGTTAGTGTTTCTGTTTTGTATGTGGTCATCTACATTGACCCTAAAAATTCTTGTGGTTTATGTTTGTTTTCTACCACATACAGGCAGCTCTTCAGATGAGGTTGTATCTGTTGCTGAAAGAGTCAAAATGGTGAGATGTGCATTTATTGATCAATTGCTAATTATTATTGTATGTGTTTTATCCTATTTCAGGGTGTTTGAACTCCATTAAGCATTATTTTGATGTTATCCTTTCTTTTCGGCACAGAACAGGAGAGAATCTGTGATTTTAGCTAAAACTGTCTGTCAAAAGATCACAGAACTGGTAGAATCTCCTGCCAGTGATAGAGGTTAGTGAGCTATTTTATTTTCTATATATTATGATATTTCTCTTATTTTGAACTTTATGATTTTTTTAAAATTCCATATTTTTATTAGAGTGAAGACCTTTAGTTACTTTCTGTAATGAGGATCGTGACAACAGGGTTGAGGATCCACTTGCAGGCTTTAATAAATTACTAGTTGTACAGGCAGGGTCAATCATCAGCAAACACAACAACATCCAAGGCAAGACAAAAGAGTAATCTAGAAAACAGGCAATGGTCAGGGCAGGCAGCAAAACAATAATGGAAAACCAGGTAAAGAGTCCAAGATCAAAAAAAAAAGGCAAGGCATGGAAAGGAACAGTAACAAACGTACAACCAATACTCAGCAAAGAGTATAAGCAAGTGTCCAACTTAAATAGTCCTTCTGATTGGAAATGGGTGTGTGTCTGTAAATTGGTTCTTAGGCAAAGGGTTATGGGAAATAGAGTGCGGGGTAAAGTGGCATAAGTCAGGCATGGAGTGCTCTCTGATGGAGCTCATGGGCTCTCCAGCTGGAGGTTGTAACACAGATCCCCCGTCTAAACAAGAACAGACTTAAATCCAGGAGAGAGGCGAAGTGGAGGCGGAACAGAGGGAGGGACGGAGGGCCAAGTCCCTGTGCAGAAACAGGAGGATCTGGGGAATGAGGCTGAGCAAGGAGCCAAGGTGAAACCAGCGGAGCTGGCAGAGCAGGAAGTCAGGGCGGAGACGGCAAAAAAGGCAAGGCTGAAAACCAATAGGACGGGGCTGAAGACCACCAAAGTGGAGCTGAAAACCACCAGGGCAGAGCAGGTTGAGCTGATGACCACAGCAGAGCAGACAGGTCTGAAGATCCCCATGGTGGAGCAGATAACCACCACAGCAGAGCAGACATACTCCAACGTGGAGCTAGTAAGGCAGATGACCAGGCAGAGAGTTCATAAATGGCCTCCTTGGCTGTGGCCAGACAGGCAGAGAGTTCATAAGTGGGCACCAACACTTTGAGAGGAGCTGAGGCAGACACCTCCATCTCCTCGGGGGGTTCTGCAATGGAAGCCGCCACATCGGGAGGAGCTGAAGCGGATACTGCCACCTAGGGAGGTTCTGCAGTGGAAGGTGCCAACTCTGGAAGTTCTGCAGCAGATCACGCTGCCTCAGGAGGAGCTGGAGCTGGAGCAGATGCCACCACCGCCTTGGGAGATTCTGCAGTAGGCTCTGAATCAGACTCATAGACTGGAACAGGCTCTGGATCCGACTCATAGCCTGGAATGAGCTCTGGAGCGGACTCATACATAGGAGCGAGCTCTGGATACTCCAGGACAGGAGTGGGCTCTGGGACAGCCAGTGATGAGACCCTTGGGATGCCAGCTGTGCTGGCTGAAACCAGCGGTGGGTCCATCAAACTGGAGATCAGTCCCAAATGTCTTTGGAAAGCCCAAGTTGCAGTGTTCACAATGATCGGGAATACAGGAGTGGCATTTGTGATGGCTGAAAACTGTGGCATGACATCCATGATGGCTGGAGGCTCTGGCATGGTGGCCATGATGGGATGAGACTCTGGTGTGGTGTCCATGATGGGCTGAGACTCTGGCATGGTGGCCATCTTGTAAAGAGGCTCTAGGCTGATGGCTGATGGCTGATTCAATTTAAATAGTCCTCCTGATTGGAAATGGGGTGTGTCTGTAAATTGGTTCCTAGGCAGAGCATTATGGCAAATTAAGTCCGGGGTAGAGTGGCAAGAGTCAGGGGTGGAGTGCCCTCTCATGGGCACTTTCACATCTCTTGTTTTTGCTTCTAATTAGAATAAGAACATTTATAGTTGTACAGTAACCACCAGCCTTTGAAAAGTCTTACCAGTGTCTATTACTGAATTTCTGAGTGGTACTAACCATTTTTATCCTTATTTTAGGATGTATTTTACCATTTCAGACTTTGTGTGACTTGTTTGTGTTCGTGTGTGCTATAAACTCATCCTCATGATTTATCTCTTTGTCCTTCTCCAAACCAAGATTCACCTGCACCTCCCACTGATGCTACAGAATCTGCAGTATCTTCTGTCATGGAGGAGGCCGATCAGACCACAGATGAAACAGCGGGTGAAGCAGCAGCAACAGCAGCTCAGCTGAACTTCAGTGATTTTCCCACTGATGCTACAGAACCTGCAGTATCTCCTGTCATAGACAAGGCCAATCAGACCTCAGACGAAGCAGCAGCAACAGCATCTCAGCCGACCTTCTGTGATTCTCCCCCTAATGCTACAGAACCTGCCGTATCTCCTGTTGAAGAGGAGGCTGATCAGACCACAGATAAAGCAGCAGGTGAAGCAGCAGCAAAAGCAGCTCCGCTGAACTTCAGTGATTCTCCCACTGATGCTACAGAAGCTGCAGTATCTCCTGTCATAGAGGAGGCAGATGAGACCACAGATGAAGCAACAGCAGCTCAGTTGAACTTCAGTAATTCTCCCACTGATGCTACAGAACCTGCAGTATCTCCGGTTGTAGAAGAGGCCGATCAGGAAACTGATGAAGCAGTGGGTGGCGCAGCAAAAGCAGCTCCGCTGAACTTCAGTGATTCTCCCACTGATGCTACAGAACCTGCAGTATCTTCTGTCATAGATGAGGCAGATGAGACTGCAGATAAGGCAACAGCAGCTCAACTGAACTTCAGTGATTCTCCCACCGATGCTTCAGAACCTGCAGTATTTCCTGTCATAGAGGAGACTGATCAGACCACAGATAAAACAGTGGGTGAAACAGCAGCTGCAGGTCAGCTGAACTTCAGTCATTCTCCTGCTGAATCACAGAATCCTGTTGCTTCTAAAGAGACTGAGAAGACAGGCCAGATGCAGTTACTTAAATTTCTGGAAAATCAGTTTAATACGATGAACAGCACCCTAAAATCAATTGAGTTGTCTTTGAAGAAGCTGGTGGAAAAACAGTCACAAAACACAGAACCTCAATATATCTGTCTAATTCCTGCTGTTATTGAAAATGTCAAGAAGGAGCCAATCACTGAAGGTGGGGACAGTACTGAGGAAGCAAGACTATGATCTGAGAGGTTATCAATAAAAGTATTATTATTAGATAATTTTTACGTGCTTTTAATAGCCAAGACAATAAATACCTTTTGATAATCGTTCACAGTTTTTGTCACACAATAAAACAAAATATATTGCAGCACTTTGTTGTTTTTATAATTTGCTGTTAATTGTACTGTTGTTGTTTTTTTAAATATACATATAAATATATATTAATACATTTATGTAAACATTTTGAGAATCTATGTAAACATTTTGAGAATCTTTTCTCATTCTGATTATTGTTGATAGTAGTAGTAAATTTTGTTTTATGTATTTTTTGTAGTTTCTTTTTGTTATGTAAATATTGTTAAGTATAATTGTTTGTGAGGGGTCCATCTGGTATGGAAATATACTTAGATAGCAGATAGTCAGATGAGTAAATTCAACCTTTGTATTATACCTTGGTTTCACCTTGGGATTGTTCACCCAAAAAATAAGCAGTCATCATTTACTCACCCATCAAGCTGTTCCAAACCTGTGTGAGTTAGTTTCTTCTGCTGAAAACAAAAGATGATATTATGAAGAATGTTTGCAACCAAACAGGTAGCACTGACGTCCATATTTGTTTTCATATTATTGGAAGTCAATGCTACCGGCAACGGTTCGATTATCAACATTTTTGGGTGAACTATTCCGATACTTTTACTTTGGCACAATGCATAAATAAAAAAACAGGCTTTCTTGTAAATGAAACGTTAGTTTGTTTGAATTATCTAAAACATAAAGGACTATTCAAATACCAGCTGAAGCCAAAATATCCCTCTTCAGTCATGCACGCCCCCTCCTCGTGCTTCTCCTCCCACTTTCTCCCTACTTGTCTTGTAGTCGAATAGCAATTCAGAATACGCTGCTGTACCTGAGGAATTTGAGGTAACTACCAAGCTAATGCTTGTTGCTGTTAATGAGTAGTATTTGAATGTGTTTAATTCAAGACAGCCTGTTTTCCAAATGACGCTGACTAGCGATTTCTGTTTTCTTGTTAACTTCTAAGTGCTTGTGATAGTTTCAAATATAGTATTGTTTGAAGCGTGTAGTGTTGTTTTTGACAAAATGCAGAAGGGTCCTGAGAGAGCACGAATATCTAGGCTACATTACGTGAATGCTTCGGGTCTTTTCCCCATTGTTTATTTTTCCCCCATAACAAACAGTCCAAGAGGCAAGCTTCTGTATTCGGTTCCACGTTCACACAAAACGTTTGTTTGAATACTGCATTTCTGTTGTCTTTCTATTATTGTAACACGTGCTAGACGGATGTCTCGCGTCTTTTGCAGGATCTCCAACTCTGATTGGCAAAAAACGCTGCGCTCAAATTTAAGTTACGTTTTTAAAAACGCGACCGAGAACCTCAAACGGTGCGTCAAGAGGACTGAAATGGATTAGGATCTTTTTTTCTTTGAAAACGAGGGTTTTCATGGTCTTCTCAAGTCTGCATATATAAGTAGCCTAATACTAAACGTGTAAATCACAAAATTGCTGGAAAGAGTGGGAACCATGGTGTTATGAACTTATGAAACACCATTCTAATTATTTTAACTGTAATTATCATTTTAAGTAATTTTAATCTATGGATAGTCCTAGTTTATTTATTTATTTAGATGTTAATGTAATCCATTTTGGCTCACTCTCACATATTCATAGTTCAAGTGATTTATATTTACAACATTAAACGTTGTCAATACAAAGAGCACAAAAAATCATTGACTAAATGCTGATTGTGCCACAGGGAATGGATGGAGAATTACTTACTGATTCAGAGCAGGATTGGGCCAGTGCATCTGAATCTGATTGGATGAACGAGACAGGAAAAAGGAAAGGAAAACAAGGGGTAAAAAGAAAGATGAATCAACAAATTAGTAACATAAAGAAAATAACTAGAAGTAAAAACTCCAAGCTTCCAGGTAAGCATAAAATGTTACCTAGAATAAATATTTTGACTTTGGTTCTTAAAACAGTCTGTGATCCTTACATTGCTTCTAAAACCCACTTTAAGATAAAAGGCAGCGCTGACACCATTTAAACATGTAAATAAAGATGAAGTAAGATGAAGTTCATTAGCACATCCAATATAACATAACATTTGCCCCTCATAGACTTAAAGATGAATGCTGAATCGGTTATAAAGCAGACTAAGCCAGAATGTGAACTGAAGAAAAACGGCTCAGAAACTGATTTTAATGAAGATGACAGAAGGAAAATGAGAGGGAAAATGAAAAAGCAAATATTCTCCAAGCAGAGTAACAACAAGAGACCATTTTCCCACCACATATCCAATGACACAGGTAACTAATGCTTTAGAACTTTAGTGGTTTGTTGCTGTTGTTTGTTTTTTTAACTGTTTGAATGGTTGTATCCTGATAAAATATTCTTATATTCTATATGTTTTTTTTAAGGGGTAGACCTAACAAGTGTCTTTCAAGAAGTCAGAAATAAGAAACAACTGGCTGTCCGTTGTGGAAAAATGGCAGGTTGTCTGTACAGAATAAAATATGACAATGGTAAGTTTTGTGTGGAAAGAAAAATTATTAATTTTATTTATTATGAGATCGAAATTAAATTGCAGATGTAGTTTTTAAGGTCAGATTGAAATTAGATTTAACTAATGTAGAGTGTCGTTTAATAAATAAATGTGCAGAAACACTATATGTACAAAAGTATTGGGACTCTTGACCATTACACAAACAGAGACTTTAATTACAGTATTAGGTAGTTGGTTCCCCTCTTTGCAGCTATAACAGCTTCAGCTATATCAAAACAGATCTACTGGGAAGGATTTCCACAAGATTTTTGAGTTTTTCTGTGGGGATTTTTGCCCATTTATCCAGCAGAGCAATTGTGAGGTCAGGGGCTAAATATGCCATTATTGTGGTCACTTCAACCCACGGACATCAAAAACAACCCGCGGCAACAGTGTTGCCCAATTCCAAATAACCAGGAAAACCGCAGACTTGGCAACACTGGGTTGAGGTCAGGGCTACATGTATGCAAGCTAGTCAAGTTCTTCCACACCAAACCTGGACCTGGACCTTGCTTTGTGCACTGTGGCACAGTTAAGCCTGGTTTATACTCCCATTTGCACAATTGTGCTGCAAAAATGACGTCATCGTGAAGTCGATGGTCGTGCATGTACATGAGGCCCTATTTCGCATGCCGGTGTACACAGCATTTTTTGCAACTTTGCGCGTGGCTCTGCTTCTGAAGATGTACAACTTGGGTACGCAACGTTTGCTGCTATATCTCACCGCAGTTTCATTATAGTTTACAGGGCAATTACTCAGAGTCGCCCCCTGTCGTTACAAAGATTAGTAGAAAGGTGAGCACGACAAATAAAAATGGCTTGTCCATTTGGGGAGGTGTACACGCAGTCAGCGGAGGCTCGTGCTGCAGAGCCAGGCAAAATTATAAACAAGGCTTCATGCTGGAATAGAAAAGAGCTTTCCTCAAACTGTTCCCACTAAGTTTTGCATAGCAGTGTGCAAAATGTTTTTGTATGCTGAAACATTAAGCTTTCCCATTACTGAAATAACCCTGATAGCACACGTACGTCACAGAGACGTCTATTTGGCATCTGCGTTTATATCTGCAAGACGCATTTTTTAGAGTACGTCTAAAGGACGTTTCCTATCAGATGTCAAAAAGACATCTATTAGATGTCTTTACAATGTTTATGATTTCAAATGTATGTAGAACTGACATCTTACAGATGTTTGTACAGGGCAAATGCTTTCCAGATCAAGCGATCTTTAACAGACATCTTGCAGATGTACATGTGCTATCTGGAAAGGGGTCTAGCTTAAATCCTGAAAAACAGCCCCATGTTTATGCACAACACCCCTCAGCACATTATCCCTCCTCCACCGAACTCGACAGCTGGCATGATGCAGTCTGGCAAGTATCGTTCTCCTGGTATCCACTAAACCCAGACTCCAGAGGCGAATGGTTCCTCACTGTACACTTCCTTTACTTGCAGTTAAAAGTGGAATATCTAGCAGGGATGCAGGTTTATCTCAAAGGTGGCATCCTATCACAGTACCACACTTGAATGCACTGAGCTCTTCAGAACCACCCATTTATACACAGATGTTTGTAAATGCAGACTGCATGGCTAAGTGTCTTTTTTCCTCTGTCTGTTTTAACAAACCACTATTTATTTTAAATATGTGCACTCCATTTATATGTTCTGTATGATGTTTCTCTGTCTTTAGGAGACAAGTGTATTTCATGTAAAGGGAAATGGTTTACGCCCAGACAGTTTGAGGAGTTCGGAGGAAAAAAGCATTTCAAGAAGTGGAAGAGTAGCATCTATTACAAGCCATCAAATGGCCTTCAACAAGTTAAATTACTGAAACTCATACAAGTATGTACACAGCTAGTGTGAAGTCTGTTGAGTTTATTTGACATTTTTATGAGCATGTGTGAACTTTTATGTAATTGAACTTTCATTTTTCTCATAGAATGGGTGTCTTTCAGAGTTTGGACAACAGAGGGAGTCCGTTAGACAGGTATTTTGTATATACAGTACTAATGCATAAGTTATAAGCTCAAAAGCCATAAAACATAAAATGATGAATGATATTCATATGTTGTAGTTCAGCCTCACAACTGTGATTGTATTCTGTGGGTTATAAATCAATTTTGATAGTTTTTACTCTTTTTTTTTTTTTGGCTTTATAGATTACTTTTGACAATGATTCATTAAAGTTAATGTCATGCTGAGATGTTTTGAAATCACTACCATTGTATTTTACCATAGGTGACGCAGACAGATAAAGACGGTGCAAACTCAGTGCAAAATGTAACGAGAACAAGTGAATTAATTAACTCTTTAAAAGGTTTTCCAGAGACCTGGAAAAAATTGTTTACCGAGACTCTGGAAATACCTGTGCGTGGAATCGAAGAGAAAACAATCCAGCCAGGTGAGTTTGAATCAACATTTTAATTTCAGATTCATTAGTGATCTCACTATCACACCATCTACTGTTTATCACATGTTCGTCTGTGCTCTGATCCCCACCATACTTACTAGAGGATGTTTTGCACACTAAGTCAGGTTGCTGAGTCTAGATTGTCAAAGAGCTTTGTCTCTCATTGTTAGTGTTTGTGTTTTTTTATGTGGTCATCTACATTGACCCTAAAAATGTTTGTGGTTTATATGTGTTTTCTACCACATACAGACAGTTCTTCAGATGAGTCTGTATCTGTTGCTGAAAGAGTCAAAATGGTGAGATGTGCGTGTATTGATCAATTGCAAATTATTATTGCATGTGTATTATCCTATTGCTGAGAGTTGAGTTTAGCATATTATGCACAACAATATATTTTTAAGGGATATAAATGAAAATATATACATTTGTATTATTATTATTGACAGAATGTCATAACAGCAGTAGACTGTTTAGATTGTGCCCACATTCTGAGGGAGTCATTATATAAAATTAACGAAATGTATTCAATTAATCCAAATGACTAATCTTTCGCATTCTCCCTCAGTTACTGAAATGTACCCAATTACTGTACTCGTATATCCTCCATTAACACATGAAGCATTGCTTTAATCTTATCCTTTCTTTTCGGTACAGAACAGGAGAGAATCTGTGGTTTTAGCTAAAACTGTCTGTAAAAAGATCACAGAACCGGTAGAATCTACTGCTAGTGCTAGAGGTTAGTGAGCTCTTTTTATTTTCTGTAATGTTATTTCTCTTTTGTTTAAACTTTGATTTTGACCATTCCATATTTTTATTAGACTATCAAGATCTTTGGTTACTTTCACATCTCTTGTTTTTGCTTCTCATTAAAATAAGAATGAAAACTCTGTTTCTAAGTGGTAGTAATATTTATTTTTTTCTGTTGGATTTTAAAATGTCAGACTTTGTCTAATCTCTTATCTATTTGTCCTTCCCCAAACTAAGATTCACCTGCACCTCCCACTGATGCTACAGAACCTGCAGTATCTTCTGTCATAGAGGAGGCCAATCAGACCACAGATGAAGCTGCAAGTGAAGCAGCAACAGCAGCTCAGCTGAACATCAGTGATTCTCCTACTGAACCTAAAGAACCTGCAGTATCTTCCGCTATAGAGGAGGTCGATCAGACAGCAGATGAAGCAGCAGCAGCTCAGCTGAACTTCAGTGATTCTCCCACTGATGCTACAGAACCTGCAAAATCTCCAGTCACAGAGGAGGCTGATCAGACCACAGATGAACCAGCAGCAGCAGCTCAGCTGAACGTCAGCGATTCTCCTGCTGAATGGCAGAACCCTGTTTCTTCTGAAGAGATTGAGAAAACAGGCCAGAAGCAGTTAATTGAATTTCTGGCAAACCAGTTTAATACCGTCAATAACACCCTGAAATCAATTGATTTGTCTTTAAAGAAGCTGGTGGAAAAACAAAACACACTGCCTCAATATATAAGTCTAACTCCTGCTGTTATTGAAAATCCCCAGATTCACTCCTTAGTCAAGGAGGAGAAAATCACTGTTTTAAATCACTGAAGTAGACTAAAGTTTGACACTGAACAAATTAGGGGTAGTCGTGTGGAAGCAGAACTGTGATCTGAGAGGTTATGAATATGTATCTTTACTAGTTATTATTATACAAGTTTGTTTTTAATCTGCAATAGTCAAGAAAATAAACACCTTTTCGTAATCTTTTAGCGTTTTAATAATGTGAAAATCTCAGTTTTATTTCATTTCAGTGTGTCCCTGTGAAACAAATATAGGAGGTTAATGTACCCCATATGAAATCTCTTGAAAAATCACACATTTTTCTTGTTTCTTTCTGTGTCTTTTTTCACAACTTTCAACAGCGCTTTAATCTCAGAGTAGCTCTGAACCTGCATTAGATATCAGTTGCATAATGTAAAAGGTAATATTTACTGTATGGGATGTTTTTCACAAACAAACAGCAGGGGGGGTATCAGTCCACTTCATGCAGTTAAAATAATTTAGAAAATGTAATGGAGTCATCATAAAACCATTAAATATTTACAGTATACCATAGAAATGTTTCTGTTTTGTCTCTGGGTCAAGTTATTAACAGCCAAATATGTTTGTGCTCATTTTTGGTCACTTATAATCAGCGTTGATTATTAATTAGATCTCATTACAATGTATAAAGTATTATAATATCCTGGGACCCTTATGGAACTAGTGGTTTGGAGAATAGATGGATAGGATATTTCTTATTTAGGGACTGCTGTACAACAAAACTATCTTTTCATTGCAGCAGGCATAGTTTTTCTCAAAATAGGATGCAGGTGGCAGTGTTGATTCTGTGAGCTCTGCTTTTTATATTCTTCTTTGCAGACCTCACTGCTAGTGTCCGGGTATCTTAAAGGTAAGATGTGTCATTTCTGTGATTGCAAAAATAAAATGGTTTTAAACAGTCCAACCATGAAACCTTCTGCAGTGAAACAATACAGAGACGGATATTTACACTGGTTACTTACACAAGTAATTTTAAATAGTAAAGAAGTGTAAGGTTTGCATCTTTTACATGTTGTCAATTGACCTACGTGTGATATTTTACTGTTCATCATCAGATTTACGTCAATTTATTTGTAATACAACAGTATTTATCCAATAGTAGAATATACCATAACTATCTATATAAAATACCTTGTTGAGAAGTGCTGGGTTGAAAGGATGGCGTGACTGATAATTATGTTTGTATAAGTGAATCAAGCCACATGGTTTTATTTAACAATATGGTCTTTCTCCAAAGAAAGGTTGCACTACAGTTTGTGCTTGCAAAGATTTGGCTGTGTTACACGTTTGGGTTTTTTTTATGTTTAGTCATTTCACGTTGTAAAGTACACCCTGGTGAAAAAAACAGCATGTGCCGGTAGGTATGTTTTGATGCTGGAATGCTGGTTAGGTTTTGATGCTGGTTTAAGCTGGTCCTTTGCTGGTTTTTGCCGGTCATGTTGCTGTTCAAGGTCCAGCATTAACCAACAAAGGACCAGCATAAACCAGCAAAGGACCAGTTTAAACCAGCATCAAAACATACCTACCAGCATATGCTGTTTTTTTCACCAGGGCAGTAAGACATCACGTGTTTTTATTATAGAAATGCAGCATAGAACATGCCCCCGTTGCAAAAACGTTTGAATGCAGATCCTCTATGTGTGAACAGAAATAATATATTAGAATAAAGTAAACATTGCCCTATTATAATAGTGTAAATATATTATGCCCAAATATTTGTCATTCCCACTTAAGTCTCGTCAATAGGTCACGCGTGCGTGCGTGCGTGCGCTAATAACGCTGAAGTATATTAACCCTGGAACACAAAGTGCTCCGGAGCAGGTTATGTTCAGAGAATTGTTATGGCTACTTAAATGCCCTGAAAGCTACCTATGTTTATTCGCTCACTTACTTTTAAACTTAGCCGGGTATGTCACATAAGCTGCTTTCTTGAATACCCCCCAGCTGCCTATTTTTAAATGTAAGTTTTATGTGTGGATGTTGTTAAAATTGAAGTGACTCATCAGGAATGCAGAGTTACTTTAAGATGATAGGTGTGGTTAGGTGAACATGTAGCCTATGCTAATTTAACAAAATGTTTGTATTGCATCTGACTGGAACAGACACAAATATGATCTCTACTGAATATGTCAGTAGTATTCATTTATCAGTCTCTTTTTTTTATCCTAAGACAGTCCAAGCAGCAAGTTTCAGTTGTGTTTCTGTGTCGTCAGAGTGTTGTTGTGATGGACGTTACTTCTAGAACACCAGAGTAGAGAATCCAGTCTGATGGCAGTGTTTCATTTAGTTTCTCTTTAGTGTAGTGGTTGTTTGAAGTGCAGCCAGATTAATTTCTGTGTTTTACAGGTAAGTTAATATTTTCCTTTCATTAATTATGTTCAGAGATGTATTTGTATGACATAGTGAATGTTTATAATGAAAACCATTTGTTCACATGATCCTGTCATGGATTTACCTGAACGGTGTAAACTGAATGAATCGTTCATTCTGTTCACAAATGTGTATCTATTTCGGCTCATACAACCAATTCTGTATATCCACAACTAAATGATGACTGTGCTTTAGATACCCGCAGGAGATGAATGGTGAATCACCTATAGATTCAGAGCAGGATTTGGACAGCTCTTCGGGATCTGACTGGAGGAGTGAAATGGAAAAAAGTAAAGGAAAACAAGGAGGAAAAAGAAAGATTAGGGAACAAGATGATAAGGAGAAAGAAACATATTCCAACAAGAAGAAAAAAGCCAGTAAAAGCAGTCCAGGTAAGCATGGGTGGAGCATATGTTGAAAAAAAAAAAATATATATATATTATTATTATTATTTATTTATTTATTTTTTTTTTTTTTTGGAAGCTGTCTCTAAAAGACAATAAAAGTGTTTTTATACTTCCAAAGATGACATTAAAGAATAACTTTGGCATTTTTATTTAAATGAAGGTGAAGTTAAGGTTAATTTACCTCTCACAGACCTGAAGAAGATGAATGCTGAATTAAATTGGGATTTTATCTTGTGTATGAAAGGGGTGTGATAGTGTGATCATAAATAACAGGGAAAATCAATGTAAGTCTGATAGCTTGTAATTCCAGAATCCTCTTCTTTTTAATGTCTAGACCTGGAAGAAATCTTTCAGGAGGCCAGAAATAAGACACAACTAACTGTCCGTTGTGGAAAAATGACTGGTCTTCTGTACAGAAAAAAGTATGAGAATGGTAAGTTTGGAGATTATAAACATTTTTTTATCACATTGTCAGAAACAAATTGAAATGCAAATGTAGTTTTAGAAAGACTAAGACATGTACTGTTTTAAATATGTGCACCCTATTCATATGTTCTTTATGATGTTTTTCTGTCTTTAGGAGAGAAGTGTATTTCTTGTAAAGGGCACTGGTTTACGCCAAGACAGTTTGAGAAGTTTGGAGGAAAGGGGAATAACAAGAAGTGGAAGAGTAGCATCTATTACAAGTCATCAAACAGCCTTCAACAAATGCAATTAGAGAGACTCATACTGGTATGTACTGTATGCAGATGATATAAGTCCTGAATTTTAATTTTAAGTAAATCTAATTATAATGTAACAGTTATTTATCCATCTTAGAATAGGTGTCTGTCACAGTTTGGATATCTGAGGATGTCATCTAGACAGGTATTTCAACCACTGCAAATGACTTACCGAACCCACAAGCCACAAAACATAAACAATATTTATATGTTTCATATTAAGCATGCAAATATTGATTGTAATCTATTCGGTTCTTTTGGTTCTATGCAGAATTACTCAGACATGTTCCTTTTATAGGTGACGCAGACAGACAGATGTGGTGCAGACTCATCACCTCAACAAAATGTGACAAGGAAGACACCTAACCATAAAAAACGTAAGAAAATAGTGTCTTTATTAACTCTTTAAGAGGTCTTTGTTCACTAGAACATGGATATGACTTCTTTACAGTCAAAAAAAATAACAACTGGGACTTTCCTACTATTAGATTTCACTGGCAGTAAGGAAAACAATCACAAAAATAATAATGAAATACCTGTGTTTGGAAATGAAGAGGACACAGTGTCTACGGGAACAGTTCAGCTGAGTAAGTTTGCATGAACATTTGCATTGCAAATTCATTCCGACCTTTTTAAGCTAGTAAGTTAAGTAGAGTGCAAAGCTTTAAAAAGTATTGTGTACAAAAATCACAAACACTCCGCATGCAGCAAGTTGTCATATTTTTAGCACACAACTGCTAATTCCACCATTGATGATCGCTACTTCATCTTCACACCATTTATTGATTATCACCTGTTCCACTCATCCCCGCCATATTGTTTTGGAACGCTGTGCACACATTAAGCCAGTTTGCAAGGAGTTTAGATTACTAGAGCTTTATCTCTTATTTTCAGAGTTCTGTTGTTTTTTTTAATGTGATCATTAATTTTAACCAGCCCTTAAAATAAAGTAAATATTTTCTGCCACATACAGGCAGTGCGTCAGATGAGGACATATCTGTTGCTGAAAGAGTCAAACTGGTGAGGTTCAGCAGGGGAAATGGGTTAAGATACCCACTGAGCAATGTGCATGCATTTACTGATAAATTGTAATATAATACTGAAATATTGACATATAAGAGGTTTGGAAATACACACTGCTGTTTAAAATCCTGTGAAAGTCAGATATTTCTTAAGTACTTTTGTTCAGCAAGGATGCATTAAATTGATAAAAGTGACAAAAACCTTTATAATCTTTCAAAAGATTTTTTTTTTTAAGCTTTATATTCATTGAGCAGCAAATGAGCATATTAAAATGATGTGACACTGAAGACTGGAGTAATGATGCTGAAAATTTAGCTTGAACATCACAGGAATAAATTACATTTTAACATACTCTATATTAAAATAGAATGCAGTTATTTAAATTTAAATGTTTCTCAGTAATACTGTGTTATTGTATTTTTAGTCAATTAAATGCAGCCTTGGTGAACATAAAAGACTTTCAGTTAACACTTACACAGCACTTTAGAAGTGTATGTGCATATGTGTGTGTGTGATTTTATTTAATTTTTTTTTTCAAATATTTAATCAATCAATAATTAAATCATACCTCCACAAGTCACTTTTTCACTGCTTTACCTTTTAGTTTTCACCCTCTGCTCAGTTACTGAAAAATCACCCCCATTTCCACATTATTTCCTACATATCTTAGCAGACTAAGCATTACTTAACAAGCATTACTTAAATCTCATCAATTTTTTTCACCACAGAACAGGAGGGAGCCTCTGAATTTAACTGAATCTGTCAGTAAAAGCATCACAGAACTGCTAGGATCTACTGGAAATGACAGAGGTTAGTGGGATTGGTTATTTCATTTTATCATGATTAATTTCTCTTATTATGAGAGAGTCTAAAGGGGGGCCGGAGGGAGGGGGCAGTTCTGCCCCAGATTCTCCTTGGGCCTCTCCCTTAATCATCCCCAGGATACTTAATTTTTGTGACAGCACACAATATTTAAAAAAAATCTGAATATTAAATTAGTTACATATCAAAATGACCAGAGATATAGTGCAGTTGTATTTTTCTTCCTGGACGTCTTGGGGTGCGCGTACCTACAGCTCCCCCTCACTGACAGAATTTCATGTGAAATGTTATCGCCATATTACCGTAATGTAATCTATTAACTATGCACATCATGAGCTTCTTTTTTAGGCAAGTACCATGTTATGTCAAAATATTTTATGCTTTTCTAGTTTTAACCTGATCACAGGTTTAATAAAACGACAATTTAAGTTTCTAATTCTAACGCCACATGTCCACGATTATTCAAACAAGAGTCAGCAGACATTTACATTACCAAAGAACATTATCACTGACTTCAATCTAGTGGGAGTGTAAACACTAAAAAAAGCTCCAGTTATAATCAGTGATGCTTTCTGCAGTGTATGATGAATGAATCTCTTATCTTCACTTTGTTGTTTTCTGATAAGAGAATTCAGAGTCAGTGAGCATGCACACTAACCTAAACCTAGCCCTGATAATAATGTTTTTTTTGTTTGTTTTCTTTGTTACATAACAGGCGTTTACATAGTACATATGCCTTTACACAAATTAAGCAGTGAATCGTTTACATGTGCTTGATTTGCATGATCCATGACTTGTTTTATGATTTGTTTTTATGATAAGTCAGCCTGCTGTTCTGAAAAAATCTTAAAATTACTTGAAAAAGTAATTGAAATCCTTTGAAATTGCTTTTGGTGCAATAAACAATCCTGAACAGTTTTCTTGCAAGACAGAAAGCTTTAAAATATCCTTTACATGTATTTTGTTTAGTAAAATGTAATTTTCATAATCGAAGTTAATCGTTATGAATTTGCCAAAAATTGCTTTTGAATTAAACCAAATACCTGTCATTCATAAAGTGAATAAAGTCTGTCAACCACTGTAAAATAATGCTGGGCCACCAAGTTTTCGAAATGCCCCCCACCCCCCTCGTCACGCAATCCTAGAACCGTCCTGAAGATTTAGCATTTTTAGAATTGATTGATTTTTATTAAACTACGAAGGATCAGTGCTGAACTAATGCTTAAGGTAAGTGGGTTGTTTTGAATAGGATATCTATTAAATATTCCTATTTATAGCAAAGTGGGTGATACCACAATTAAATTAAATGTTTTAATTCACTGTCTTCCCCAAAACAAGATTCACCTGCTCGTCCCACTGCAGCTACAGATCCTGCAGTATCTCCTGTTGTAGAGGAGGCCAATCAGACCACAGATGAAGCAGTGAGTGAAGAAAACCAGCTGAATTTAAGTGATTCTCCTGCTGAATGGCAGAACCCTGTTGCTTCTGAAGAGACTGAGAATACAGGCCTGATGCAGTTATTTGAATTTCTGGCAAATCAGTTTAATACCATTAACAACACCCTACAATCAATAGATTTGTCTTTAAAGAAGCTGGTGGAAAAGCAGTCACAAGACACACTGCCTCAATATATCAGTCTAGCACCTGCTGTTATTGAAAATCTCCAGATTCATTCCTCAGTCAAGGAGGAAGAAACTGCTTAATTCGTAATGACATGACTAAAAACATGAGAGAAAAAACTAAGGTCTGAGATTGAATAAAAATAGGGTCAATACTAATGAGAGGAAGAAGTAGAATGTGGTCTAAAATGTTATGTTAAAAAATAAATACATGTAAGGTGTATCTACATTAACAATACATATAATAGGTTCTATTTAATGTGTAAAAGCCCAGAAAATAAACGGTATATCACGTAATAATTTACAGTTACACAAACAAAATATAACATGAAAATAGAGCAGTTTAAATAGTTTCAGTTTAAATTTCAGTTTCATTTATGTGGCACTGTGTATTTGAGGCAAATACAGAAGATGAAAACGATGGAAATCCCTGTATACTCACTCTGGTGTAATAAAAGAGACCAGTTTTAGTGTCTGTTGTTCTGTCATCCTTCCTTACAACTTTTCTAGTTTTGTGTTTACCACCTTTTTTAAGTAATTCAAATTCAGAAAGTGACTTGTAATTTAAACAGCATTCCCAACTTAAATTTGGAAGGATATGCAAGTATGTGTTTCTCTTCATTTTTACTTTTTGTACGTGATCAAGTTGAATAGTTCCTCAACGCTTTAGGAAAGCACACCTGCTGCAAGGTGTGGTTAGGTGGATCCAGGGACGTTTCTAGGATTTTAAAACATCCGGGGCTGGTGCCAAAACATCAGGGGCTAGTGGTAGTGGGTGGGAGTTCACATCATGCTCACATAAGATTTTGTTAGACACAAGTGTTTGAACCTGGATCCTTCTAGGTCGGTTCGGGGGGCATTAAACCGGGGTTTAAATACCTTGTCACACTATTAACAATAGTAAATAGTAATCACTGCAAATAGCAAACATATCAAAGTATAATAACAAAATTATAACATTACAAAAATATGTTAGACAAATAAAATAATACATTTGAAAATGTATTTATAACTGTAACAATTATATAGTTGTATGCTAAAATAGGGCCCTATTTTTTTCCCAAATTCTGTTTTATTTTTTTATTTTTATTTTTTCCAATTCTGTTTTCTGTTTTCATTTTTCTGGTCTTCTTTTTAATGGTTAAATTTAATTTTATTAATCAAAATGTAATTAATCATGTGCAGGTAATTAAAACCATGAATCTTATACAGTTTACCATCAATTTATCAAAAGTTAAGAAAAATTACATGTTTAGGACCCCATGAAATGTTTTATTTTTTCTCACTTTACGTTTTGTTGTTACCAAATATGTTTTAGCATGTCTGTTTATTTGAATGCATAAAAACAACTTTTATTTATTTTTACAATAGCCTTATGGAATTCTCTGTTGTGTATTTTTCTGGTTATCAGATGAAGGTATAAAATATTGATTTAATTGATCTTTTAATGAAAATTATATTTTATTTTTGTTAAATAAAGGGGATTTACTAATAAAATGTAAAACATGGAAGAAATATTGTGTGAATAAAATTTACACATTTTTATTAATTAGTAGTAGTAGTAGTAGTAGGCACGTGCATTATACTGAATGATTAATAAAGTTAAATCGATCTTTTATTTTGACGGTTTGCCGACTTGCCGTGAATACCTTTAAATTTCTGTGTATATATTTGACGCTTGTTTTACTCAAATAAAACGGTGAAATGCTCATGAAGTGACTCTCAGAGCAGTTCTGGAGATGTTGTTAATGTATTTATGCCCTCATTTAGTGAAACGGCAGATGCTGAAATCACTGCGCGTGTCAGTATTACATGTGTAGAAAACGATAAAAAAAGACATTTATAAAGAGACACGCAAAACATGCAGGATTCATATTTAAATAGTCTTTTGCGGCATAATATTTATAGATACTAGTCCATATCGCGACTTGATTTAAGTTTAATGACCAACTTTTGATTAATTAATTCGAACTTTGACAAATTCCGTGGAAATCATAGGGCCATACAAAAAAAAAAAAATCGGGGCTGGAGTAAAAACTTTTGGGGCTCGAGCCCCGAATGATTAGCCTTAGCGACGCCCCTGGGTGGATCAAAGGAAAGGAGATTACGTCATGTTTATACTGTATGTATCTGTGCGTAAGAGAGAGAAAGGAAACAAGGAAAACACGGAAAATCGTGAACACAGCAAGGTAAGTACTTAAATTAGTAAATTCAAGTTGTGTTATTGTGTAACGCAGATTTCAAAACAACAGTTCAGAAAGCAACTTTCAGTTTCGTTTCAGTACCAGCATTGCTCCAAATGGACCGGTACTTGCAGGCACTTCTAGACGTTAATCTTTAGTTTAGCCTACTTTCACTTCTCACTTGTTGCCAGTACCGTGCTAGAAACTTAAGTGTGACAATGACAGATATCACCTCTCCCTGATGCACGGAAATCATATACTATGGTGTTTACACTTAATGTAATCAATCCAGCTAGGCAGCGACACTGAACGTAAACAATGAAACTAATGAAACTGGTGCATGCTTGGCGAAAGAAACGAAATCCACTATGCCGGCATAAGTAATAGAAGGAAGAATTGTCGGGTCGTCAGTCAGCGACAAAAGAGAAAAATCGTACTGATATTTACCACCTATTACAGGGCTCGA
>JAHKKF010521827.1:0-27407 GCA_019740295.1 Labeo calbasu
ATATATAAACAACTATATAAATAAAATAAACATTACATCAATTATTTAAAATATTTACTTGAAATACTGTTTATTTATATAAATAAATAATATCTGAGGTAAGTATATTTTAAAATATTAAAAAAAATAAATTATTATTATTATTATTATTATTATTATTACACAATAAATATATATTATTTATTTATATATTTAATTAATATTTATAATACTGTATATTAAACACGCAAATAAATAAAATAATTTTTTACATATTTATTTTAAATATTATTATTTTATGTAAATAAGTAATGTTTAAATTAAATAAATAAAAATGAATAAATATTTATTTTACATATTTAAAATAATTATTTTATTTTATTTATTTATATAAATAAAATAAATATTACATAATTTATTTAAAATACGGTTTATTTACATATGTAAATACTATTTGAGGTAAGTAAATTTAAAAATAATAACAATAATAATAATTATTATTATTATATAAATATTGTTTATTTATATAATTTATCTGTGTCATTTACACAAATAAACAAACCTGGGTTCATAGTTTATTATATATTTATTGTAAATATTATTTCTTTACAACATAAATACACAATACAATATATCTTTACAATACAAAAAAAATCAGTAAAAATGAATAATTGATTAGAATTTATTTACCTATTAAATATTTATTTATTTTAGATATTTATTTTTAAAAATTATAATTTACTTTAAATATTACACATTTATATAAATATTAATAATCTAAAATATTTATTTCAAATACTGTATTTATATAAATATTTGAGAAGTACATATTAAAATAATTTTTTTTGTTTCTGTTGTTACACAATTACATAGCATAGATATTGTTTATTATAATGTTATTTTTTTCCCATTTTTTTTCCCACACACATAAACTTTTACAATTTCTATTTCTCAATGTTACAGCTGTATATGATGTGTATGAGGTGTTCTGTGTATGTCCACAAGGAAAAATCTGCTGAAGAGGTTGGCACATGCATATTACTAAGCAAAATTGTTAGTAATTCCCTTCAAATTTCAACTGGGAATTTCTGTAGATCGACGCACAATCATCTGTGAAAGAATCACAATGCATCTGTGAATCAATTCCTCCCAGCCCTGCCTGCTTTATTATTCACACTGCATCAGAGCTGAGAACATCTGCATAAACCCAAACAGTGAATGAATCCCCACACACTCCCAAGAAACATGTTCGTACACGACTCGGCGGCATCACTTTTTACAAACCGCTGCAAATGTGTGAACATATTTTAAGCCACGCTGACCCGGCATTACCTTTAATGGTAGCGGCATTCGTTTTCCTGCCAAAAACACTGGCCTTTGACTCTCATGACTCATTTATAACACTTCGGGAGAATGATAGCGTCAGGGAGATCCTGGAAAAATTACACCGTTTCCCAAAAGCATCATAAAAGTTATTGATGTAGTGACACCACTTCTGGCGAATCGCCCTCGAGTCAAACCGCGAACATCAGAAGACGACGATCGTGAGATGCGTGCCGTCGTCTTCTGAGGTTTCCTCAGCCGCGTCGCCGCAAAGCCGCCGTCTTTTACATCTAAAACCCGCTTCAATCCGTTTGAGTCTCAGGGGCTCGGCAACAGTTAACGTGAGAAACATAAAAAAGTGAAGCGAGTCTCATCTCAAAGAGAACTGTGTGAGCGGCAGGTCAAGATGAATATTGATCAAAGAGGATCCGGGCTCAAAGAAAGCACCTGATTAGACTTCAGCAGCTTCTAACTGTTAGCGTCAAACGCTTGAATTATTTTAAAAAAGAAAGTTTGCAGCCGACGACAAAACAAAAAGAATCACACAAGCGTCTCCTGAGACTCCAAAGCCCATTCGTTTGACGAACACAAGCTAATTCCGCTCTGATTAATGCATGTGCAAAGGCCTCGCTTTGTTTACAAGGTTTCTTGCAGCACTTTGTATCAAACTTGCGACAGAAATACAACAGATGTGTGAACAATAGTGTAATCACTATAGTGTAGAGTGATTTCCATCATGTCGGCTTGAATCGAAAGGCCATGAAAGTAAATTACCATAATTACAATCACGAGCAGTTAAGTTGCTCTCGCTGCTTTTCTGACATTAAACGGAACATTGTGTTATAAAGACGGAAGATGCTTGAAAGGCAGTGTTCAAAACACACCTATTATGTGACTTTTAAGTTTATCCTCTCACCCTTTGTATTTTCCTGACGTAGCGTAACGGGGCAATTAGATAATGCGTTTTCCTGTAGCACGAAGAGCTTTTTCTTTCATTCTGCACTGAAATAATGGACGGATGCTGTGGTACACAGTGCATAAAACATACGCAGACATAATTCAACAATCATCAAACACTATGTCCGGTTGGATGCATTATGTGCATTACGGGCCGAGAGATATGAAAGCCCATTTCCGCTACTAAATAAAACATTTACAAAGGTAATTACGACTTTTTAATATCTTCCCTTGCAACTGACCAGTGTTGGGCATGTTATTTTAAAAAAGTAATTGGCTGTAGTTACTTCTCACAAATAGTAACTGAGTTTGTAACTGAGTTACATCATTATAAAAGTAACTAATTACCAGGGAAAGTAACTATTGTGTTACTTTTTTAAAAAAATGCTTGGATGTCCCCAATATTAAATATGTTAAATGAATGAAATCGACACTAAATAGAATAAATTATTATTATAAAACATAGAACACTAATTTACTATAATGTATTTTAATGTCGCTGTGGAACAATATGAGAGACACCCATCAAATAAAAAAAAAATTACTGTAAATATAATCAACCTTCGATGGACACCTTGGCAATAGAATCGCCACTGGCTAGTAAATTTTTAGTTTGTTTGTTTGTTTATTCACCAGACTAATATTAAATATCTATAGTTTTTTAAAAACTATCTGAAAGTACCTTTAGCATCAGTAAGTCAAGCATTATAATATAATATTATAATAATTTAGCATTAAACTTTAGTAATTTGAAAAACCGTGTATGAATGGCATATTTGTTTACTGATCTTAGGACTGGCGGTGGTGCTTAAGATATTTTTTGTTATTTTGTGTTTCTATAAAAAAATTATACTGATAAGACAACAAAACTACTACGAAACCCTAACCCTAACTAATAACAATATAAAATACACAGTATTAATGAGCTGCTGGGTTCATGAATATTAATCACATTGTTTGCATTCGCTCGAACTGATTTGCTGAAATCAAAACACTGGTGATAATAGGTGAGCACCAGCTAATGAGATTGCCATTTGCGCATTCGTTCCGCCTACTACTGGATAAACCGGCAGTTCTTAAAAGCTGAAGAATTCCAAAAGACAGGAAAGTACAACAAAGAATATCGTTTACACATAGCGTGTCAATTCTGCTTGACTGACATACGATCTGTCCAATCATAAGGACGAATCCATCATTTTGTCCGACAAACAAATCAGACGGGAGCATGGATTAACTTTGGTAGACTTAAATTTCAGAAATTGTGTATTGGCGTCTTTCCGCAGTTGAAATAAAATGATGTTCGTTTGTGTTTTTTTTCATGCTTTAAGTAAAGAAGAAAAGACGATCGGTTCATGTGTCATTGATCTGTTGAGGCATACAGTGATCTGTCAGGACACTTTAGAGAGCCACAAAACTGGAAAAAAAAATCTTAAATTACAACGTTTTAAAGCTGAACATGATGTGTAGTGTAAAAGCAGCATTGTTTGTCAGACATAGCAACAGTAACTAAAAAGGGCGGGGTTTTTCCAAAGGGTCAATTGTGAGTTGTTGTTTTTCCTCAGAACTATGAGAAACTGCCAATTCAAAACTATGAAGCCAGAATTGCAAGATTTAAACTCGTATATCTGACTTTTTTCTCAGAATTATGAGAAACTAGCATTTGCAAGTCATAAAATCAGAAATGCGATACGTAAGCTTGCATATCCGACCTTTCTTTCCTCAGAATTTAGTTTATATCTCGCAATTCTGACTTTTTTCTCAGAATTTTGAATTTATGTTTTGCAATTCTGACTTTTTTCTCAGAATTTTGAGTTTATGTTTTGCAATTCTGATTTTTTTTTTCTCAGATTTCTGAGATATAAAATGGCAATTTCGAGTTCTAAAGTCAGAATTGCGAGATATAAACACGTAATTTGACTTTTTCTCAGAATTGCAAGTTTACATCTCATAACTGACTTTTTTCTCAGAATTGCGAGATATAAACTCGCATATCTGACTTTTTCTTAGAATTGCAAGTTTACATCTCGTAGTTTACGTGCTTTTGAATGCACGTTTACTTTTTACTCTCACTTTTAGGATTCGCAACCACACGTACTCCGTTTATACTTTGGAGTGGCAGTACTTACCACACATTTTACAAGATTAGATGTCTGTCAGGTGCTCAGGATCTGCAAATCATTCGCCATCGTCCTATCAGTCATCTCTTCTTACTCTGTTTATGTTGTAAGTGAAATATCATGTACTGTAATCTAAAAGGCTACCGCTAGCTAGCGGCTAACCATGTCCCTTTGGCACCGTAGACGTGCTATTCATTTTCCGTGTCTTTCCCCCCACTAACACTATGTCATCGTCCATTGTGTTGTTTCACTGTAGACATTGCCCAACCCTACTCTCAAATAAAAACACTCACCAATTCTGCGCCAAGGTAGAGCACAGAGAAAATCTAGCCCTTTAAAGGTGACTGTGACTTTGTCTGAATCAACATCTTTTGTTGGTCCTGGAATAACATTTCTGTCAGACAAACTTAACCTTAACCCTAATTCAAACAATTATTAAAGGTGGCGCACATAAAATGTCTCACATAAAGTCCTACTGCCAGTCGCTTTGTGCCCGTCAATCAGTTTGCACATTCAGTTTTTGCTGAGAGGGCTTGTGGTTGAAGGGATGAAGGCAGGTTAATTCAACAGCTAAGTCTAGCAAAATGCTTTACAGCACCTTCGGGGACCCCTAAAACAGAGAGAAATGATTGATTCATAAAGCCCCAACTATATGATTTGGGCTTCATCACTTGTAATTTATGGAGTAGGAAGACAATAAGGAGGATAAAGAGCATCAGAAGTAAAACAAGAGTACATCAATTTTTAAATAAATCACCTGTAGGTAAAAATAAAACAGGATAGAGATGCGAGTGAGAAAATAGGCATGCCAGTCAAAAATTTTGTGGGATATTGTTTATTAAATTGAGTGAACCGATTAAAAGCCCACAGCGTCTATTGTCTTTTCAATATTGTAAGAGAAGAATAAAAAGAAAACCTTCAAAAAACCCAATTGGGCTTTTTAGCGCTTGTGCCTCAGACATTTCTGTGATGTCGATGTCACATACAAATATCAACCACAATACTTCACTGACGCAGTCATGAACAATTCAGTCTGTGCGGTGAATTGAGTCTGCCTAAAGCTCCAAAGCAGTTCTATCAGCTGATAGAACTTTTAATTCTGTTCTATTCAGCACCTGAACAAAGTGCTTCTAAAAATGAAGTCACTTCTGTTATTTGACCTTTAATGCATTTTAAAATGTCAGTATATACTGTACACATTACTGGTTGGCAAGATTTGAAAGAAGTCTCTTTTACTCATCAAGGCTGCATTTATGCAAAACTACAGTACAGTGAAAATCGTAACACTTTACAATAAATGTGTCATTTGTAAACATCAATTAATGAACAATACACTTCTTTTGATTTTAATAATGCATTAGTAAGTGCTGAAATTAATATTAAGGGTACTTCCATGCAAATGTCAACCTTACCCTTTTACCAAAGGTGTTTATTATACTGACAGCACTGATGTCAACATGTAATGGTTCAAATACCCATGTGAGGTCTCTCTTAAAGTTTAAAGCATTTTTTTTAGTGCATGATTTTCATAGTCCGGAAAGAAATCCTATCCTATCCTGGCCAGAAATCCTATGTAGTCTCTTAAAAATGGTGTCCTTTTTTGTTACATCCATAATGCCTGATTATTTCCCTTTTTAACATAGCATGCTTGTGCATAGACTGATATTTTTCTGATGTTTAGACTATCAACAAGGGTTTATTCAAATATAAACAGATGGTTCGGTATATTGGTACCACATACATTCTCTAAGCATTTATATGTCACATTCATAACGCTGGATTTGCCCTTAACTATGACTAATAAATGCTGCAGAAGTATTGTTCATTCGTAGTTCATATTGTATTGGTTAACTAATGAAACCTTATTGTAAAAATGTTACTGTGAAAACAGTAATATTGTGAATTTTATTACAATTTAAGATATATTTTGAATGTAATTTATTCCTATGATCCAAAGCTGAATTTTCAGCAACATTACTCCAGTCTTCAGTGTCACATGATCCTTCAGAAATCATTGTAACATGCTGATTTGCTGCTCAAGATACATCTCTTATTATTACCGTTGAAAACAATTGCTAATTTATCCTAAAATCGATGCAAGTATTCAATTATTAAGCTTTTAAATGTTTTTGATTAATCAGGCATTTTAAATGGTTACTCACTGGGGTCCAGTGGACTTAACTCAACAAGCAAACCTAATGGCTCATGACAAGATAAAATGGAAAGCATGGAAGCGTGACGGAAAATTTACCCAGTCCGTCAAAGTGACAGGTAATGACTATTTGCAGCACAGAAACACTCTCCCATCCAACGTTCTTACAGCTACAAAATGGTTAAAGGGATCATCGGATGCAAAGTTCACTTTTACATGTTGTTTGAACATTAATGTGTGTTGGCAGTGTATGTACAAATCTACCCTATAATGATAAAACCATGCAGTGGTTTTTAATTAATCTGTAAAAATAATATCCCCTTTTTCCCACGATAGTTGACTGACATGAGTGTCTTACCTCAGACCCGCCTAAATCAGCTGTAACAGTCCGACCTCCATTGTTTCGATGCAGAAGCAGGGATGTAAATTAGACAAGAATATCTCAGATTGAGCGATTGAGGTGTTGTGTTGCTGGATGTAATAATGAACATAGTGGTCGTCATTTGCTTCCGACATCTGAGCCGCTGAAGATGTAGTAGATTACGTTTGTTTGTGAATGGAATGCGCCTCCCGATCTACATATATCCGTCTATGTTCGTGTGAATCATTCATGATCCAGCTTCGCTTACAGCAGAAGTGAGTATAAAGGTTTTTTTTTTTTATGAATCTTTACGATCGCCTTTCCCAATAATGTGCTAGTTAGCAAGACAGGGGCGGGGCAAGCAGAGCTCATTAACATTTAAAGCAACCTCGACCAGAACAGGATGATTTTTGCAGAGCTTTTGGCAAGGTAAAAAAGGTGTTATTTACACTACCATTGAGAAATTTCAACCAAAGCATGTTATAGACTTTTCATTAAGACCCTAAAGAATCATATCAACTTGTGGAAAATGGGCATCCGATGACCCCTTTAAGAACTTACAGAAGTGCCCCTATTATGCCATTTTTAAGGTTCCTAATGTTGTTTTAGGAGCCGTCCACAAACGTTTTACATGCATGGTCAAACAATGCTTTGGTTTTCTCAAAACATGCATTTAATATCTCATTTTCCAGCGATTTCCTTAAAGAATTCGTTTGAAGCAGTTCAAAGATCATGGGATTACTTACAACTCGTTTAGGCTGTTAAGAGTCAATTTTTTTTGTGGGGGGACAATAACTTTATTTATCGTGCACTTTCGGCTTTACAACTTTGCAGATCGTTTGCATTCGCATACAGCTACATTACACACTGCACAAGGCAATATTCAAAATGGCATAATAGGGGCACTTTAAAGCATTATCAGAATAAACACACATCCATAGGTCACAGTATTGCTTGAAAAATCTGACTAAACCCATTCAAGATAAATTTATGAAGCTGTTTGGAATGAGTCACTGGCTGGACAAAAAAAAACAAAAAAACCTGGTTGCAGCTCAAGGCCCTTTGGACTTCAAGGCCCGGAGGCAACAGCCAAATCGGTCCTATGGTTAATCCGAGCCTGTGTGTCCCACATGGGCATTACAGCTCAATGTGTTTGTGCACATGTGCCAAATGCTGAATCCCATCTCAGACCAGGAAAAATATTTAATTTAGGCTCATAACTCAAACAGAATTCAATCAATAAACTGAAAATCCATGAAAATTTGGTAATATAATATAATTCCTAAATATATGCAACTTAATATATATATTCTAAGAAAGAGATATTACATGCATGCATTGTCAAATAGAAAAATGCATGCAATTTTAAATGTACAACCATTATCTGTCACACTTTGTAAAAGCATTGTAAAATAAATAAATAAAGTGAGAAAACAATGAATGCAATTTAAAGTTACAATCATTATCAGCCACACTATGTAAACGCATTATATAAAAGTGGGGAAAAAACAATGCAATTTTAATGTTCTAATCATTATTAGCTGCAAACCTCCACACACTGACAATACCACGTAAAGCTTTCTGACTTTTTTTTTTTTTTTTTTTAAATCAGAACATAATGCACCTACAGTGCATTAGTGGACTAAAGAAAGACAATGCATCTGTTACACCTAAACTGTTCGAGCACCACAAGCTCTGGAATACATAATGCGCAATGTCTGACAAGGAATATATAATGCATAACTGTGTCTGCTATAATGCATTTGTTTAAGGGCAGAACCTCATGAACCCTGGCATGAATGTTTGTGCCCAACAGTAATCTGACAGCTATTATAGCAGCTTATATACACACACATTTGTGCACATGCACACAAATGCACAAAGTGACGGCTTTCGAGTCATCTCAACTACCTAGTGAGTGTTTGTCATCACGCACAACAATAGCAATTACCCATGAATGATTTGCAGTGCAATGCAATGCCTTGTTGCCAGGCAACACTCATGTTAATGAAGAAAGCCTTTTTCTCTAAGTAAAAAAGTATAGGGCACGTTATTCGGCCGACAAAAGGGGGGCTTGAAAACGAGCTGGATCGCAGCGATTCAGCCGTGATGCTCAAGCAGCTGAAAACAGATGTACGCAAGGTGCTGAGAGTTGTGCTTTTGAATGCTAAAGACCAGGATCCAGCCCTTGAGGCTTTCAAGAACAACACTGAATGTTAATAGCTACTTGGGTTTTCCTAAGTACGCTTAATTTTCATTAAGCACCGATTTCTCTCTAAACTAGGTAAGTGCGCTATGGGCCCAGAGGTTTTACACTGGTGCTCAGCATTGATATATATATATATTGTCACGAGGCCATATTGTAGATACCTGATCGCAACACTTATTTTCATTAGAGTCAATCAAAGGCCACTTCGGAGATAATTAGCGTAACGTTCGCACTTAGAGTTTATGGCACTTGTAGTCCAGTCAATGATCCCCATTGTACCTCATTTTTGGTCATTTACGGTGGAAATTAAGAAGCTGGGTATGCTAAACACACCAAATAATCACTCTTAAGTATCTTAAATATTAAAAGGCCATTGTGCCAAATGAACTCGCACGGCCTACTGACATCTCAGTGGAGTAGTTCAGGCAAAAATTAAAATTCACCCTCATTTATTCACTCTCATGTTTTTCTAGCAAGGAACACAAAAGGAAAAATCTTTACAGGTCACTCTAGTCCATGCAATTACTATGAAAGTGGTGTAAAACTAATGTTCATAATTCTATGAATGGGGACTGAGGCACTCAAGCATCAAAAAGCATTGCAAAGCATCCTAGAAATATCTTAAAAGCAGTCCATGGACTGAAGGTCTTCTGAAGCCATACGATGATGAATAAAAACCTTGCAGTACTTCATGACATCAGAGGACTTGGCATATAGTGTCATATAGAGCTTTCAATTCTTCTAAAGAGAAAGTCTTGATAGAAAATGACATGACGTTGGGTAGAAATGACACAGATTTTATTTTAGAGCTTTTAATCTTAATGCATTCGCTAGGAAAAAGATGAAAAAGTACGCTGAGGCATAAAGAAGACTTTCCTCTCATTTCCCACCACATCCACTTCTGACACCTGCAAAATTCTTATTATGATCGCGCATGCTGATATTTAAAGCGTGCATAAAGCTTTCTCCTAGGAGGTGTGGACCTACATTAACCTCAGTGTTCAACATCACCTTTACTTAGACCATAATGATAGCTGAGGTAATTTGTTCCACGTGTCCAAACCAGGATCTAAGAATAAAAGGAAATGCAAAAGCAGCAAACAGAAAAATCCAAGAAAGCATTTCACAGGAATGCATCATCTAAAGGAAACCACTGTAATCAATCATTATCACTGTGCAATGCATGATGTCATAAACTCAGTTTATAATACCAGGCTTCTTTTACACCAAATGTTCCTGTATTTCATAGTCCTGCCCTTTCAGTGCAATAACTAACTGCAAGAATGTGACATTTCGCTCTTTGCCCTCAGCTGCGTTTGTTATGTAATTTCTTTATTTGAACAAGGTATTCACTATGATCACAACTAAGGCATAGCTAAAGTGCCAGAGAAATGAAGTGAGAAAATATTAAATAACAGAAATGCAGAAATCCCACAGACAAAAACAGACTGTTTTTAATGCAAAGCTTTGCAATGAAGCTCATTAGCACAGCTTTTGCAGCATGTCAGTCTACATGCAATCAACTTCAAATGTGGTGATCATATGTGACCCTGGACCACAAATCCAGTCATAAGGGGAACGTTTGTTTAAATTGAGAATTATAAATCATCTGAAAGCTGAATAACCTTTCCATTTATGTATGGTTGGTTAGGATAGGAAATATTTGGCCAAGACACAACTATTTGAGGGTGCAAAAAAAAAATCTAAATATTTGAGAAAATTGGCTTTAAAGTTGTCCAAATTAAGTTCTTAGCAATGCATATCACTAATCAAAAATTAAGCTTTGATATATTCACGGTACAAAATTTACAAAATATCTTCATGGAACATGATCTTTACTTAACATCCTAATGATTTTTGGCATAAAAGAAAAATCGATCATTTTTTCCCATACAATGTATAATTGGCTATTGCTACACATATACCAGAGCTACTTAAGACTACTTAAGGTTTTGTGGTCCAGGGTCACATATGTGTTCTAATTTTATTAAATTAGCCCATTAAGGATCTAAAAGCAATACATTTAGTTTCCTTTGATTAAAGCTCCCTTTCTCACTGTAAAATGACTACAACAGCAGAAAGATACTGTACATGCTCTCATTTTAAAATAAAATTACAATTCCCTCACTGCTGGCAGAAATTCATCTTGCCTTAGTTGTACATTTGTGCAATTACACTTTGACTTGGTCAAGAACTGAGTGAGAGCATGTGTTCTCTCATAATGTCTTTAAAGAACTAGCCATTTGACAGTCGTTTTTTGATTTTTACTGCCCAGCCATCCATTGATTCATAAATGTAATTGCATATTTCAACCTATAGATTTTTTCAGCTGCAAATGGTTTCAAGAGGAAATAAAACTACACTGCACCAGCAAAAAACTGAGTCTCTTGTCAACAAAGGAGTAGTCTGAAGGGAAAAAAACTAGTTTGCGTAATTCAATACACACCGTCTCAGTCAATGGCTCTGTGTAGCTCATGTCGAGCAATATTGGCCTATAAACCAACAGTGCTTGGACTTCACAAACTTTTGAACCGCAGTAGAAGAATATACCCCAATGGTAACTTACAGTGGTGAAGTTTACAGGAAAGCAATCCTCCCCCCTGAAGGTGCACTGCAAGAGCATTTCGTTGATATCATGACCAGTGCGGTTGTAGAAATCCGTCATGTTGAACTGCTTAGGCGTGAATTTGGCAAAATTACCCTTCTCCTTCAACAAAGCGAGGACTTCCGGCTCGGCCAGGTGAGGGTTAGCGATCTGATAGTTCTCATTGAGCAATGCCAACAGCTCCCCGACGTGGTAAAGATCGTTCTTCGTGATCTTCGAGAAACGAAACTCGTTGAGGTTGCAGAAGGTGACGGCTGGAAAAGTGAGGTTGGGCGCCGCCACCTCGTCAAGTTTGGTGACGTGAGGGAACTCGAAGTAGTAGTATACCCGGTCCATGCACACGAACATCAGGAGACCCAGAGAGCCCATGAAGGACAGCGTCCACAGAAAGCGACGGAACGTCATGTGGCCATAGGCGAAAATGTGGCTCATGCCATGTAGCGTGGAGGAGTTGGCGAAAACTTGCAGGCTGGACGGCCTCACGCTTTCAATGCTGTCTTCGGAGTCTCCCTTCATGGCTGTCATTGGTATCCAGCGATAACCGGCGAGATCGAAAGTGTGTAATGAAGCAAGTCTAAACGCTTGAGAAAGCAGCAAGTCTTTGAAGAGGTTCTTTACGATTTCTCAAGGAGCTTTCCAGTCCTCACTCCATCTGCAACCTCTTCCGCCGTCTCTAAAAAAGCAGCTGTCATTCCATGCAGAACCAAACACAATGACAGCTCCAGAAAGACCAAGTCACATGAAAAGACAGGAGTGACGCCGTCCGGTTTCTGAGGGACAGAGCACAAAGAAGTGAAGGGAAACCAAAAGACACTGATGGAAATGGAAGATCTCGCTGATCTTCGGTCGGCACAGAATGGCTTTACATCGCTATGACAATGGCATGGAATGAATTAGTGAATGGGAAGATTACAAGAGCCGAGCGTCTGTTGCTCGTCGCCAGCTACGTCCCCCTGCGCCACTCCCCTGGTGAAAATCAAGGGTCATAGACCTCCTCCCAGCCCACCTCTGCTTTTGACAGCCTCAGCCGGGTTCCCCGTCTCTCCTGAATGTGCGGCGAGCCGCGGGGAGCGCTGCCTCTTGATGTTTTGGAAAGCCAACGTGGTGGTCTCGCCCCGGACAGCGTACGTTTCTTCCTCCAGATCTGGAAATGAGGATTTATGCACCTCTGCCGGCTGCCTGCCACCCCTCCTCTCTCTCCGTTGCTCTTTAGTAGTCAGGATCCATCCCACTGCTGAGCGTCTGCTTCGCCACAGCCTGTGTGTATGTGTGTGCGAGAAGCATGGGGGGAGGGTGCTAGCGGGGCTGGGGGTGCTTCGACTCTGGGTTTCGTATGAAAGGAAAAGCTTGCAATGTGCAATGCTGTATTTCAGCTACAGGTAGTTGCAGAGAAGCAACCATCTGCGCCATGTGATTGCATCTGAGGAGGTTGGCTTTGTAGGGAAGCAAATCCTCGTTTTCTCACTAAACCTGCATATTAATGTAGCAGTTTGAGTTTGACAAGAGATTTGAGGGGATTTTGTGTTATGGTCATTAGAGACCAACTTGATTTATGGACTGAGGTTCGATCAATATCAATGTGCATTGTTTTTTAGGGGTTAATAGTTCAGGGATCCCTTCACAGCACACTTGCAAATCCAGCCTTAAGTGACATGAGATTACGGCTGCTATGATGCTCAAGGGAGATAAATTACCATAACAATGGGTGAACGGCTAGGGATAGAGATCTTTCTCCACCGAATTAAATCAATATCTAATCAATGCCTCAAGAGGAGGTTGAGACTAAAAGACATAATGCTTACCATTTATATTTACTTGTTGCATGGTCTTTTTTTTAAATAAATGCAGCTCAATTGTTTGCAGCCCAATACAGAATTAAAAATCGCTTTTAAAACCGTGCACAGAGCCCAGATGGAGTTTGTGCGTATGCATTCACATTCTGACTTTTGCAAATATTGCAATGTCTGGATCTTGTTTACAGGCTCTCCATTATAGCAAATATGCTGAGTGCGAGGATTAGCATATTACAATATTATTCCGCATATTTCTACATGTAAATTACTGTGAACGGCATACAGATATGTTTAGACTCAGCAGGCTTGCCATGTGTAGGTAGCATATCCAAAACAAGTCTTTGAATAAAAGGCAACTAAAACCGGTTTATATTTCACATACCTCTGCATGATTGATTACCAGACATTCCCGGATACGACAGATGCGGTTTAGCTATTTGTTAACAAGGCAAAATACAAGAGCAGTACTTTTAAGACACACCATGAAGATGGAAAAATAGTATTACCAAAATACAGATTTAATCTTAAAACTGGACTTTAAAAAGGAGGAGCGGTGCATTATCAGAGAGTGGGCGCTGACTCCCACATTCAAACATTACCATTGAGCTTTTAACATGCATTGGCCTGACCAAATGTGCTAATCGCTTTATTTCCACTGTTGCACATTGCTGTTTTGAGTATGTTCCTGCTTTCATCTGAAGGCTGAATGAATAAGAGATTGTACATTGTGTGTGATATGACTTCAGCTGTCAATCACTGGTCACAATGACATGAGCGGAGTCACCAACAAATCCACCATAAAACTAATTTGCACAACAAAATGTTCAAAAACAGCAGACTATTAGCTGTTTTAGTCACTATTGGCAGGAAATCACTTGCAGGCTTTTTGTCTAATTGTTTATTGGCCTCCCACATCGACCTGGAGAATTTTTTGCTTCGACTTGCTATAACAATGCAATTTTGAAGTCTTTCTTACTTGCGCTGGTGAAGATTTAAGCGAGGTAACTCACTTGACCCTTTTCTGAACCATTTATCCTTAACCAACCATTTGTGAATTTGCTTGAAGGTGACATCATTAAAAACTGCCTTATTCAATGTTTAAAGGAGAACTCCACTTCCAGAACAACAATATACAAATAATTTACTCACCCCCTTGTCATCCAAGATGTTCCTGTCTTTCTGTCTTCAGTCATAAAGAAATTATGGTTTTTGAGGAAAGCATTTCAGGATTTTTCTCCATATAATGGACTTCATTGGTGCCCTGATTTTGAACTTNCAAAATGTAGTTTAAATGCAGCTTCAAAGGGCTCTAAATTATCCCAGCCAAGGAAGAAGGGTCTTATCTAGCGAAAAATAAAAATTTGTATACTTTTTAAGCACAAAAGCTTGTGTAGCACAGGCTCTGGGATGCACGTCCACGACGCTATGAATTAGTGATTGATCGTTCTTGAACGATTTGTTCATTTTGAACGAATCTTTAATGTGACTCGGGAAGAATGGGTCGTCTCGGGGAGCGATTCGTTCAACATCCTATTAGGTTCTGTACTGGAATTAGTTCACCTGTATCAAGTCTTTGGGTTTTTCCGAGTCGTTCGTTCATCTTATGGGGCTGTCACGTGATGAACAAACGAATGATCGAACCCAAAGACTGGAGAGATGAACTAATCAATTCTTTTTCCGGCTCACACAGCCTTTTTGTTTGTAAACAGCATTTGACTTAGTTGAACTTTCTTAATCTTTGCACATTCTCTTTGTAAACACTGGATCTGTAGTTCCGCGTGACCTTTCGACGTGATTCATTAGTACGTAGCGTCGTGAACGTGTATCCCAGAGCCTGTGCTACACGAGCTTTTGTGCTTAAAAAGTATAAACAAATTTATTTTCAGAAAAAAAATGACCGATCGTTTCGCTAAATAAGACCCTTCTTCCTTGGCTGGGATCATTTAGAGCCCTTTGAAGCTGCATTAAAACGACATTTTGGAAGTTCAAAATCGGTGCACCAATGAAGTCCATTATATGGAGAAAAATCCTGCAATGTTTTCCTCAAAAACCATAATTTCTTTACAACTGAAGACAGAAAGACATGAACATCTTGAATGACAAGGGGGTAAGTAAATTATTTGTGAATTGTTATTCTGGAAGTGGAGTTCTCGATTAAATGTGCTATAATCGGGTCCCCCAGTGCATCTACCAACAACCCAAAAAAAAACAACCCAGTAAAAAAAAAAAAAAAACCTGGAGCAGTAAATGTATTGATTTATTTACAGCAATTTCTTTCCCAACTGTTTACCTTCACAGATATAACTGACTGTTTTTGTAACTCATGTGTGTTTTTAACATAAACTTGTGTGTATTTGACAGTTTAAGCACAATACAACATGAAAGAGAACTTTTCTGTTTATGCATGCTTCGGATATGTGTGCTCAAAAAAATATCAGAAATCCTATATCAGAAACTTAAACTTATATGGTTTAAAATGCATGATTTTAGCGTGATAGACATGATAATCAAAACCAAACAGATGTTTTTTGAGAGTATCTGAGATACGAGCTGTAAAGGCACAGCCCTATTCTGGAAAAGGGGGCGGGAAGCAGCAGCTCATTTGCAATTAAAGAGACATGTATTAAAATGGTGTGTTTCTGCTTCCACGCAAAATAGGCATTTTCAAAATTATATAATAAATGATCTCTGAGGTATTTTGAGCTGAAACTTCACAGACACATTCTGGGGATAAGAGGCATAATAGGTGCCCTTTAAAGTTTGTCCTGACAGACTTTCCCTTTTTGGTTAAAAATTACACTTTATGCATACAAATTTCTTTTTGAATTCTGCTCTGTTTAAATTGCATCCTATTCACTACCTCAATTTAAACTTCTCAATTCAATTACAAATGGAGCACATTTCTGCTATGTATTATGTATACGAGGGAACATATGGACCACACAATGATTGATTTGTCTGACATACGATCAATGTTTTCAAAGCTTCATTCAACACAACCGCATGAGCACTTGACATCTGTCAGGAAAAGCACAGGAACAGCTTGTCAATGCAGAGAGCTTGGCACAAACCATAAGATTTCTACTTCAGGGATTCGACCTCTGGTCCTAAGAGGCCATGAGGAACAGGCTTACTGTCATTCATAAACCCATTTACTTGTATTGGACTATTTGCACTCTCTAACCAACCCACTGTGACTTTTCTTGCTTTAGTGTAACAACGACTCAACAAAAAGGTAATTCACCCCAAAATGAAAACACCTATTTACTCACACTCATGTCATTTCAAAAGTTTATATGAGATGTTTGACAGAATAACAACTTTGAGATACACAAAAACCAATGGTGTTCAGCTTTGAAGAAGAAATTAGATTTGACAGATATGGTAGAGAAGATGAGTTAAATTTCAATCTATTCCTCACACAAAACTATTTCTGATTTTCTGATTTTGATAATGCTTTTCAGGGTCGAACAATGTTAAAAAATATAGTCTGCTACCAATGAATGATAATTAAAATAAAGTTTACATATGCTTGATTCTTAATACTGTGTTGTTACTTGAATGATCCACAGCTGTGTTTTTTCATTTAGTGATAGTTGTTCATGAGTCCCTTGTTTGTCCTGAGTTATACTGCCTGCTGTTCTTCAGAAAAATCCTTCAGGTCCCACAAATTCTTTGGTTTTTCAACATCTTTGTGTGTTTGAACCCTTTCCAACATTGGCGGTATGATTTTAAGATCCATCGTCTTACACTGAGGACAACTGAGAGACTCATTTGCAGCCATTACAGAAGGTTCAAACACTTACTGATGCTTCAGAAGGAAAAACAATGCATTAAGAGCCGGGGGTGAAAACTTTTGGAATTTGAAGATCAGGGTAAATTTAACTTATTTTGTCTTCTGGGAAACATGCAAGTATCTTCTGTAGCTTCTGAAGGGCAGTACTAAAGGAAAAAAAATTGTCATTTAGGCAAAATAGGAAAAATGTACTCGGCTCTCAACGCATCGTGTTCCTCTGAAGCATCAGTGAGCATTTGAACCTCCTGTAATAGTTGCATATGAGTCCCTCAGTTGTCCTCTGTGTAAAAAGATGCAACATCACTAAACAAAAATACAGCTGTGGATCATTCAGGTAACAACTCAGTATTAAGAATCAAGTGAATGTAAACTTTTGAACAGGGTAATTTTTTATAAATTCAACTAGTATTTTCTTTTGTGACTATACGTTAATGTCTTTTATGTGAAATATCTTATTCAGGTCAGTACTAAATAAAAAAAATAACATGCATTTTGTATGATCCCTCTTATTTTGGTAAAATAATTAACATTTTGAAGATTCTGCAAGGTGTATGTAACCTTTTGACTTCAACTGTAGTTCTAATATATGATTGTGTATGGCAAGCACTAGTAATCATTCAGTTGTCTAACATCATCTTTTGTGTTCAATAGAAGAAAAAAAAATATGGGTTTGGAACAATATGAAGAAGAGTAAATGTTGACAGTTTTATGCAAACACATTATGCTACATGAAATATGTTCTGTGTGCAGGAGCATAAAGCAAATTATTGCTCAGGTATCTGTAAATATGAAAAGCAAATAAATAAATATATAAATACATTTTCCATCTAGATACGCAATGACTGGAGAAAAAAGAAGCGATACAGCAGAGAGCACGTGTACGTCCACACATATAAAAGCACACTCACCATACACGTGTCATTTACCAGATAAAAAAGGATGAACTACCCATTGTTTTATAGGCTGTGGGAACACACTCAAAATCTCATTCAGCTGAGAATATCGCTGAAGTCAGCTTAAACGCTGGAGTAAGACGTGCACACTCAAGTGCGATGCCTTAAGACAGATGCTGCAGCTAATATGAAAGTGCAAGCGCCTTAAAACTGAGACAGATTGTATGTACCGGCATCTCATTTCAAACCACTGAACTGCCTGTAATGCACAGAAGAGCATCAGGGTCGCTTTTCTCATACATGCTGAGACATGCTGTAAACACTGGAGGATCATGACGCTTTGCAGTTTTGCGGTAGCCTCTTGAGACTGTTTACAGAGAAGCGACGGTGAGCATAATGACACTGGCCACACTGCTTGACCCAGGAAATAAATCATCGGACATCTGCGGCCAATCTAATGCAATCTAAATCTGTGCAGGGACTAATGGCAGAACATGGCGGTATGATGAGCGTAGAGGACGCCCTAAACACTTCATTTACTTCATTCAGGACGTTGGGTCAATGTTTGTTCATTTGTTTATTTGTTTATAACTTACTGTAAACACTATGCCAGCTACCACAGCTATTTTTATGGGGAGAAACAAATAGCTGGGCTAAAATGCAGCACAATAGGAAAAGAAAAATAGCATCTTTTCATATGAATCAAACCATGACAGACTATGCCCCAAAGTTATTAAACTCTAGAATAAGGGGCACAAGGAGAAACTTTCCCTGTTTGTTGAGTCAGTGTACAGTACGATCATGGCTATAAAGGTAAATAATGTGGCATGTTACTCAAAGGTCTGAAAAATGCTATTCCATTAATGTAATGGTTCATGTCATTATTTACTCCACCTATTTACCCTTATGTCATTCCAATTATTTACTTTCATGGAACATACATTGTATAGTACACAGCAAATATGGGCTGCTTTCTGGGATTTTCTTTTGCTCTTTTTAGTCATTATAGACCATCATTCTATTGAAAAGAGCTACATTTACATTTAACAGATGGGTTTGTCCAATGTGACTTAAGGTGTGTGCACACCAAAAGTGAAGCGAATATTCGCATTGTGTTACTCAGTCAAGATTACTCATGGATGATGTAATTGAGGCGATTATCATGTTTGCAGCAAATGCGACGCCCAGTTCACATCTTTCATGTCACCCCACACAAATTCGTATCTATTTGCATTGACTTCGTATGCAATCTACTCGTACACCTGCATTTGGTGTTCATACACCATTATGGTGCGTTACTCGCTCTAGATTACTTGCGAGATATGTCAATAAGCTCTTTGCTGATTGGCTTGCACGACAATGCACCATCATATCTATTTCAGTCTTTTCACTGACTTTTGTGTATAATCTACTTGTGCAAATAATTAAATTAACTTTTGGCGTTCACACAAACGTAATGGTGTGTGCACACCAAAAGCAAATTAATTATTCGCTTCGTTTTACTCACTCTACATGTTTTTCACATCACTCGCGCAAATAAAAACATTGTGTGTGCTTTTTCTGATACAACCTGGTGTATCAAACAGGATGCGTCAATAAGGTCTTCGCTGACTGGCTTGAACGACAATGCATCACGCGAACGTCTCGCTCGAGTTGAAATTCACGTCTATTTGCGTCTTTGCATTGACTTTGTATGTAATCTACTTGTGCAAATAATTAAATTAGCTTTTGGTGTTCACACACAATTATTCTGATACATTTTCTGATACAATTAAACATGTCAAACCAGAAGTGTCAATAATCTCTTCGCTGATTGGCTTGCACAACTATGCATCATGCAAATTTCCAGCTAAACCTGAAATACTTTTACTTGCGTGGAAGACACGATTCAGGTGAATATCGCATGTTTGCAGCAATTGCGTTGCCCAATTTGTATCATACATGTCACTCTGTGCCAATTCATGTCTATTTGCATCTTTTCATTGACTAATATTTAATAATATTAAATAATTAAATAATTAAATTAGCTTTTGGTGTTCACACACCATAAGCGAAAGCGAATATTCGCATCATGTTACTCATTCTAGATCACTCATGGGATTTATTCATGTCACTCACACAATAATAATGTTAATAAGCTCTAAGCAATAAGCTCTTTGCAGATTGGCTTGCACGACAATGCATCACGTGAAATTCCCACTCAAGTTGAAATTTTTGTACTTGTGCAGAAGACAACAGTGAGGTGAATTCAACGTGGTTGCAGCACTCGTGTCACCCAGCGCAAATTCATGTCTATTTGCATCTTTGCATTGACTTTGTATGTAATCTATTCGCGCAACAAATTAGCTTTTGGTGTTCACATACCATTATGGTGTGTGCACCAAAAGCGAAGGTAATATTCGCATTGCATTACTTGCTCTAGATTAGTTGCGGGATGTTTTTCAAATTACTTGTGTGAATAATAACACTGCATGTGCTCTCCTCCATTTTCTGATACAACCTGGCGTGTCAAACTGGACGTGTCAATAAGGTCTTCCCTGCGTAGCTTGCACAACAATGCATCATGCGTAGTTCCCGCTTGAGTTGAAAATATTGCAATCGCAATCGCGTCACCCAATTCGTATCAATTTGTATCTATTTGTGTCTTTTCATTGACTTTGTGTGTAATCTACTCACGCACATTATTAAATTAGCTTCTGGTGTTCACACTCCTTTATCGTGTGAGCACACCAAAAGCAGGCGAATATTCGCATTGCATTACCCATTCTAGAGTTCTCATAGGATTTTTTCGTGTCACTCATGCAAATAAAAATATTGCATGTGCTCTCCTCAATTTTCTGATACAACCAGACGTGTCAATAAACTTTCACGGCAATTCGTTATTTGAATTTTCTGCTTGAGTTGAAATTTTTAAACCTGCGTGGAAGATGTGATTGAGGTGATTATCACGTGTTTGCATTGACTTTGTATGTAATCCACTTGCACAAATAATTAATTTAGCTTTTGGTGTTTACGAAAACCCAACATTCGAATTCTGTATTATTTTGGATGTTTTTCAAATCACTCATGGGAATAAAAACATTGCGTGTGCTGACTGACTTGCACGACAATGCGTCGTGAATTTTCTGCTCGATTTAAATTTTTTAAAAACCTTAACATATGATGTGATGTGATTGAGATGATTATCACATTTACAGAAATCTTTCGCCCAACTTGCGTCTTTCACTTCGCCTGGCGTGAATTCGTATCCATTTGCATCTTTGCATTGACTGTGTATGTAATCTGATCGTGCAAATAATTAACTTAGCTTTTGATGTTTCCACACCATTACGTTGTCTGCACACCAAAAGCAAAGTGAATATTCGCATCGCGTTACTCGCTCTAGATTACTTGCGGGATCTAGCACAGAAGACACAATTGAGGCGAATCTCATGTGTTTGCAGCAATCGCATTGCCCAGTTTGTATCATGTGTCGCCCGGGGGAAAATTCATATTTATTTGTGTCTTTTCATTGACTTTTTGTGTAATCTACATGAGCAAATAATTAAATAATCTTTCGGTATGCACACGCCAAAAGCAAAGCGATTATTCGTGTTACTGGCTCTAGGCTACTCACGGGATTACTTGCACAATTACTTGCACGGGATTGGCTTGCGCAATAATCCATCATGCAAATTTCCTGTTCCAGTTGAAATTTTTCAACTTGCACAGAAGACACGATTGAGGTGAATACTGCAGGTTCCCAGCAATCGCGATGCCCAATTCCTGTCTTTACATTAACTTTGTATGCTATCTGCTCTCACAAATTATTACATTTGCTTTTGGAGTGCATTTCCTGGGAATCAAAACCATGACCTGGGCAAGCTAAATAAAGATACTTCTAAATCCTATTTTACTAAATGAACTGATGAAGTAAAATCTTACTTGAGTCTTATGATCAAACAACATAGCTCCCTGTCAGAAACTAAAAACTACTACTAAAAGAAATATTATTTGTTAATTTAAACAAAGTTGAAAGAAAATATAAATATTAGCTGAAAAGCATAAACTTAAAAGTACAAACATTTATTTAATTTAATTTAATTAAATTGAACAATTTTGGCAACTCATCGAAAAGCTGAAGTACTATCTAAAACTAAGATAAAAGTAAATCAAAGCAAAAGATTAAATAATAATAATAATAATAATAATAAAATTAAAAGAAAAAATTAAAATGACAAAACCACATAAACTTAAAATGAGAATGGAAAATATAAAAAATAAAAGCTTACACAAAACATTAATAAATATGTAAAATAACACTCCTTGTAAATGCATCCTACGAAGAGCAAATAATATGTAAAATGACTTAACATACTGCAACAAATTGCATGACAGAATCCATTAACACTAATAATAAAGAGGTGGCCTTGTAACAAGCTATCACACACTGTACTGTAGGTATGGTGACATTTCTTTTGTGCAAATTTTGAGGCTCAGGTAAAGGAACGTCTGCTAAATGGATAAAAGGCATGAAAGAAAGGATAAACCTCTATTCTTGAGAGTGGAGAGAAGACTTAAACCTGAGGGTACACATCAGTCGTGTCGTACAATGAACTTGTCAGATCGGAGGGACTGTGAAATTGAAAATATCAAAAGGTCTTGTCCAGTAACAAAAACGTGAAATTGAACACAACCTGGAATACCCTGCAGCGCACGAATCACTGGTCACAAACTGGAAAGCTGAGAAAATTTACTTAGCAACTGTTTTTAAAAAAAGCTGAATTGTGCAAATAAATGCACGCAAAAGCAATTACTAAATAAGACACGCACACCTACAATGTAAACATTTAGAAATTTATATATGCATGGTTAAATGATAAATATTCTAAATACAGTTGTTTACTCAGCCAGGCAGATGTGATTTTTTTCCTTACTCGCTTATGAAGCTCTGACTTAATTTAAGTAATTCACACTGCAATTTTCTCATACTGTTTGCTGACTGTGCAGGTTGACCTTTCACAGCGAATAGCAGTCCACACATATGAGTCACTTCATAATGACATACACAACACTCATGCTTATCACCCATGGAAGAAGGTATACAACGAGATCATAAATGGCTGTTGACTTTTTACCTCTCTATATGGTATACTAAAAAATAACTCATTTAGGAAAGCTTTCAGTTGGGGTAAAGTGGGTCATAATCGCAGTCAACAGGACCAAGAGTCAGTACGCACAGTTCTGTGATCTGTATTGATGGGTTATTGAGTGTTTCACATCTCCTGCTGATGTAGTGCTACACAGGCAGTGAAACCGGAGGGGCTGTCGTCTACAGAAGAGGATCTGTGATCACAGACATTAGGAGACACTTAACAACATGTTATTTAAAGAAAATGTTCATTGAGTTTCAACCAGCATTGTATCATTCCAATGTCAGTAATATATGTAAATGAACACTGTTACCTACACCCAGATATCCCTGTTTATTTGTCATCCACTCCACTGAAAGCACTATTTAGGGCCCTATGATTTCCGTGATGCAGAAAGCGTGGAAAGAATCACGGAATCCAGTCATAAAAATGGAATTTACTGTACAACGCGGAATGTCATGAAATTTGCCACATTTTGGATGAACAAATCAAAAGTAGGTCTATACACTTAAATCAAAACATGATATGGACTAGTGTCTGTGAATATTAAGCTGCAAAAATACTATTTAAATAGGAATCCTGCATATTTTGCGTGTCTATTCTACTATATACCGTGCCGTCTCGATATATGATAATATTAACACATAAACAACCTCTAGAACTTCTGAGAGTCACTTCATGAGCATTTTACCATTTCTTTTGAGAAAAACTACTGTCATATCATATACAAACAGAAACTTAAAGGTCTTCACAGCAACCCGTCAAAATAAAAGTTTGAAAACGATGACAGGAAAAAAAAAAAATTAACAATGATCATACTACTAATAGTAATACTCGTAATACTACATTTTAAGGAATATTCACCAGAATTTATTTAACAGAAAAAGAAAAAAATAGCAGAATAAATAAATGTAAAAAAATAATTCTGAATAAATAAATAAAATAAAATAAAACTATATATATATATATATATATATATATTATATATATTAAAGGTGCTTTTGATTATAAAACAAAAAACATATTTCATAGGGACATATTTCAAAATGTCATTTTTTTGTTAAACGTCTAATAAATTGCTGTTAAATTGTGTAAGTTTCATGATTTCAATTAATAAGAAAATGCTTATGTTTAATATTTTTTAATCCAATGATTAAAACACATTCTAGAAAATTCCACAAAAATTAAAACTGTAAAAAAATAATTTAAAAAAAATTGACAGCTCAGGTGCTTGTTTTAAAACTACAGATTGATTTTCCACATTTTTTCCACAGCTGAATCGACAGAGGGACGCAACAAAATTGGGTGTTAAAATTTTTGACTAATGGGAACACCACAATTTTCATTCAAAAATTGCTAGCACATAACATAAATATTAACAAAGTAACTGAATTAATAGTGAAATTTTTTAATTACAAAAGTTGTGTGTGTGTGTGTGTTTTTGTTTTGGTAAAAATACCTCAGTTATCCATGTTTTATTTACAATTTTGAGTTTTTTAACAATGTAGTAATGATTGCAAAAATATTCTTTTGCATAGCCAGCCAACATTATTAAAAGCCCTTCTTGCCAGAATTGTGAATTCCCCGTCTAAAGGAACATTGAAATGCTGCTGATAATTTACTCACCCTCAGGTCATTCAAGATGTAGATGAGTTTGTTTCTTCATCTGAACAGATTTGTAGAAATTTAGCATTACATCACTTGTTCACCAATGGATCCTCTGCAGTGAATGGGTGCCATCAGAATGAGAATCCAAAGGCTGAACATCACAATAATCCACGAGTAATGCACATGACTCGTGTCCATCAATCAATGCCTTGTGAAGCAAAACGCTGAGTATTTACTGAGTTCTGATGGCACCCATTCACTGCAGTGGATCAAATTTCTTCAAATCTGTTCCGATTAAGAAGCAAACTCATCTACATCTTGAACTGTTCTTTTAAGTTGCATAGACAACTAATTACAGACAACCTAAGAACAACAGTTGTATCTGAACATCTTTCACACACACAAATGTGATCAACTGTTACAATCTTATTGGTTCCTCATTAGACAGCCGCCGTAGGAGAAGCAAAATTTCTGACGCTGTAAGAAATTCTGAAATTCATCGCAAGAACAATTAATTAGCCACCAGTGAGCATGTCACATCAAAAGAACCAAGACTGACAATTCTGACCTATAACAAGAAATTTTGGACATTTCTTAAAATTTGTCTCAGACAGCAAAACCGTATTATACATCAGGCCAAAGAGACGCAGCAGCGCTCCCTTGTGTCAGATCCAAAACCTACCAAAATGCTTAGTCAATCAATGGATAAACAATTTCTGATTTCAAATACATTAGTAAATAAAGTTTAAAAAACTATTCATTATACATTTCAGCATATATTGCATCTCAACTGTCAAACAGGATTGTCTACGTAACATCAAAAGTAGCCTATATCAGCCTATATACACATTGCTCTGAAAAATTCATATCGGTCGACCACTAGGCTATTTAGTAAGTTATACACTCTACATCTAATCTACATGAAGCTATAATATTTTAACAGTGGCACTTGATTGACAACACTCGTGTATAATACACACTACAACAAAACTCAATTATTTACAAAGCGCGCTCTCAAAATTAAACGTAGCACAGATATTAGCCTCTCTCATAATTTGCTGTTCTGTAATGGGTATCTGCAGGTGCAGCTCTTTAACATAATTGGCATATTATGCCGGAAGCTAATTAACTGTAGGCGTGACAAGCAATTTACATCCTCTCACCACCTGAACCCTGTGTCTTCTCTGGCCAGGTGTTTTGTGGATTTAAAAGTGCATTTTGCTGTGGATGCAAGTATAGCTGAATCTACAGAAAATATCAATAAAGAGCAATAACAAATAGGATGAGTTCTGACCATTGTCTCATTTGCTTGAAAATGGAAAATGAATTCAAATCAAATCATACTAAAACACAATTTATGGTGCAAAAACTATTAGCATAAAGCAACCTGCAATGCAACAGAACAACTTATCCAACTATATGCTGAGGACTGCTTTTTTGAAATAATATTCAAAACACTATACAATATGAATCTGTAAATTTAACAACCCTGTAACAATTTTAAAACATGACGTCACTTATTTTGTATGATTAACAAGCTGTCATCTTAAAAAATTTTAAATACTTTTTTGTATGTTTTGTAACAGTGACTAGCTTTGCCATCTAAGCATATATTTAGTTTAAAAATCACTGCTGATATATCAATGGAAATGTAAGATTTCGACATACTATATAAACAAGGAAAACAGCTAACAAAATGTTATTTGCAAATTACTTATCCTTTAGTTAATACATAAATAACTCACTAAATAACTAAAATGTGACACGAGACAGCTAGTACACTTATAAACCAAAATAAACAGACTTACTGGATATCCTAAAGACTGATCTGACTTCCGTCCACCAGGCCAAATTGAGCGCAGACGCTTTCCAATTAGTGTAAACTTCCGTACACGTCATAAATGGCTGATGAAGGCCTACTAGAAACCTGCCAAACGGCAAACAGGTAATTGAGAAAACAAAATATTGCTCAGTCTTATTAATATAATCCAGTATGTCCAATGAAGGAGCAAAAAAGAAAGGTAAAGCACCTGGGGACAAAAAATCGTCTAAGCGGAAAACAAAGAGGAGGGAAACTTATGCAGTGTATATCTACAAAGTTTTGAAGCAGGTGAGTTTTCATAAATAATAAAGGTGATCAAAAAACGATTATAAAACTTTGATTCCGAGTGTAAATTTCAGGTGGATGACATGCGTTTGACGCCGCGTGTGATTGCGTTCGCTTCGTTAATCATTATTTTGAGTCGAATCTTTTCAATGAATCAGTTGAACTGATTTAAAGAACCGGTCTGAAAGAATCACTCTGCCTAAGTGGTTTTCAAGTCATTCCTTTTGACTCCGTGAACCAAGAATCATTTATTCTCGGTTTTGGAACCAATGAATGACCATTTTGTCAGTACCCGTGCAAACAAATCGTTTTTTAAAAGCTTGCAATAACACTTTCATTAGGTTTTAAATGGCTTATTGCATTGAATCTTGGGTT
>JAHKKF010521829.1:0-35289 GCA_019740295.1 Labeo calbasu
AAGTTGAGGGAGAAAACACGATTGGAGTTTTTCGACATACCCTAACTGTCTTGAGTCCGAATAAACAGAGTTCAGGGAGAGCAAGACAAGACAAGTGTTTGACATTAAAAAGTATTTAAATTGTATCGTTTTGCTAGATAAGACCCTTCTTCCTCGGCTGGGATTGTTTACAACATCATTTGGGATCGTTTAAAGCCGCATTTACACTGCATTTTGGAAGTACAAACTCGGGGCACCATATCAGTACATTATATGGACAAAAATCCAGAAATGTTTTCCTCAAAAAACATCATTTCTTTACGATTGAAGAAAGAAAGACATGAACATCTTGGATGGCAAGGGGGGAGTAGATTATCTGTACATTTTTGTTCTGGAAGTGGATTGCTTGAAGTAATATGGCCTACTTTTAGTGAGTTTTATGGATTTTTTTACCTTTGGTCACAATTCACTTCCATTGTATTGAAAAGCATCAGTGTGTCTAATCATATGCTCTTGTGTTCCACAGTCTAAAACAACATTAGGCTGATAAAAAAAATTACCATATTTGATGGGAAAGATAATATCGCTGATGTACCCACAGTTAATGTTGACTCATAAAGTTATCTTAGGAGTCAGTACTAATCTGGGATCAGATAGCTCCTCTAAAAACTCATTAGTCACCAAATACATCTCCTGGTTGACGTTTGATCTGAAGATTGAACTAGTCTGGCAACTGCAGAATTTCAAGTTATATATTAAAATAGTGAATAAAAATCAAATAAATGTCTTCAGAATGTTTGTGTGTGTGTCTCACCCTTTAAGCAGCATGAAGAGTATATTTTGTTGAGTGCACAGGTATTCGACCGTAGGCGTCCGTGTGCCGATCTGACGTCTCAGAATGTTATTAAAGATCTGTGCCACGTCTTTCTTGCCCTAAACACAAATAAGACACAGAATAGTTACTGAAAAGCTCAACTGATCAAAATACAAGCATGCATTTCACACAAATGGGAATCTGAGAGACAAAAAGAACATGTAAAACAGTTTACAACTGATATTATAACTGTATCTCGGCTGATCTGATCACAAGTGGCCAATCAAGACAGAATACCACTGAGATCTGGCTAATATACACAGTATTAACGTCTCTCAGTTGCATAATAAGTAGCTATTAAGGCGAGCATCTATTTTGAGGATACATTGGGGAAGTTGTAATGTGTTGTGCATGGGACTTTGTTATTATTATTAATTTTTTTCCCCAATCCTATTAAACAAAGTTGAAGTTGATATAATTTTATTATATGGCAAGACCAGTGATTCTCGAACCACTAGGGGGCCTCAGCACAGTTGGCTTAAAATGATTTAAAAAAAAGACTAAATGTGCTTTAAAACAAGCTTCAAAATCTAAATGTAAGCTGATAATACATGTCCAGTTTTAATTGGTTTTCTCAACAACTGCTTTTTAAGATTCAAGATTCATGTGACCCTGGACCACAAAACCAGTCTTAAGTAGCACTGATATATTTGTAGAAATAGCCAGCTATACACGGTATGGGTCAAAATGATCGATTTTTCTTTTATGCCAAAAATCATTAGGATATTAAGTAAAGATTATGTTCCACGAAGGTATTTTGTACATTTCTTACCGTAAATATAACAAAACTTAGTTTTTGATTAGTAATATGCATTGCCAAGAACTTAATTTGAACAACTTTAAGGACGATTTTCTCAATATTTAGATTTTTTTGGCACCCTCAGATTCCAGTTTTTTAAATAGTTGTATCTCGGTTGTATCCAAATATTGTCCTATCCTAACAAACCATAAATCAACGGAAAGCTTATTTATTCAGCTTTCAGGTGATGCAGAAATCTCAATCTCTCTCTCTCTATATATATATATAAATCTTTAAAAAAAAAATCTTCTACTTACATTAAGCTCTAAAATATTTTATCAGGAAGTAAAAGCTATTTTAAAAAATGAAAAAAAAAAAAAAGACTAAAAACTAGTAACAAACCCATTTAGTTGTAATTATAGAATTTTATTAAGATAATTACTCACATTATTTTTTTTTTAATTATTATTATATTTTCATAAATAGTGTATAATATTGACATAAATATTTAATTAAACTAAAATAAATTATCACTCCTAGTGTTGGCAAATAAAAAAAATTGCTTTGTCATTACAGCCTCAGTGCAAGAAAGGTTAAGAACTGCTGGACTACATGCGCATTTAATGTTGTCCAGCATTCATGGTGTGTTTTACCCTACAAAAGCATTCCTGACCACATCACAATCTGATTAATTGTCATGCGTAGGCTGTTTTGACTCATACTTTGAATAAAAGTGTCTGCTAAATGAGTTAGTAAAAATCTTTTGATGTAAAATTTTTATTTAAAAGAACAGCATTTGAGAGCTGCTCAAAGGATTTTGAGTAACTCTGGGCAACACTGTGAAATTTTGAGTCATTTTCGGGTCTAGTCTATTAATCTCTAAAGTCGTTAAAACCACCTCAAAGTCAATGAGCTGCAGATCCGCGACGAGGGTGCTGAGCAGGCCGCTGTTGTAGAGCTCCTGAGCGAGCTGAGCCACGGCTTCTGTCTGCGGCTCCTTCTCATTCGTGCCGTAGAGGATCTCCTTCATGGCCAGCAGAGATTTGGACACCTCTTCAGAGGCCTGCGGACACACAGCCCTCTCATTTATGACATATTTTCAGAAACATTGCATATTTCTTTAAAACACTGCATGTGCCTTTAGTACCTTCTCAGCCTTCTTGTCTGAAATGTCCTGCTTCTCTAGAATGGTCATGTTGTCCTTTAGATTCTTTACAATGTCCGCTGGACACTTGTGAGACTTACCGAAAGGGAACGGCATGGCAATAAGTTACCGGGGCAATCAGACAGCAGAGAGCCCACCTGTGAAAGAGAGAATGTCAAAAAATGAACACAGAAAGAATGAATGAACAAACTCATTCAAGAATAACAAAATAACAAATAATAGAATGTATAACCAAATTAGAATCAACAAAAGGAAAAAGTAACTCTCAATGTCACAGAAAGCAAGAATGAAAATTAAAGAATGAACAAACCGAAGAGAAAGTGAAAGAAAACGAAAAAATTAATGAATCACATGATTAATTTACAAAAAGAAAAATGTGAAAGTAACAAACAAAAAACGTATAAAAGAATTAAAGGGAGGAAATAATGAATAAATAAGCAAATGAAAAAAATGAATGTACAAACCAAAGAAATAACTAACACATGACTGAACTAAGGAACAAACAAATGAAAGCTCGAATGAACGAACAAATGAAACAATGAATCGATTAATTAACTTAAGAACGAACATGAAAGACTGAACGAACAACTGGAAAATCATGGGAAACAATAAACAAACTAATTAAATCATGAACAGATGAATAAACATGAAAGAATAAACAAACAAACGAAATAAAGAACAGATGAACTAAAGAACAAACCAGAAAAAACAATCAGAAAATCAAATGAAACAATAAACGAACAAATGGAAATATGAATTAAAGAATTAAATCATGAACATATGAATGAACATTAAAGATTGAACGAACAATTAAAAAATCATGGCAATAACTAAATGAATAAACAAAATAATAAACGTTTGGGATCAGTATAATTTTTAAATTTTTTTAAATAAATCTGTTAGACTCACTAAAGTTCCGTTTATTTAATCAAAAATAAAGAAAAAAGCAATTATGAAATATCATTGCAATTTAAAATAAGCATTTTCTATTTTAATATAATTTAAAATACAATTTATTTCTGTGATGCAAAGCTGAATTTTTATCAGATTTCTATTTTAAATGAATGCTGTTCTTTTTAACATCTTATTCAAAGAATCCTGAAAAAAGTATCACAGGTTTCAAATAAATATTAAGCAGTGCTTTCCAATATTGACAATCAAGAAGAACATTAGAATGATTTCTGAAGGATCATATGACAATGAAGACTGGAGTTGCTGATGCTGAAAATTCAGCGTTGCATCAGAGAAATAAATTCTATTTTAAAGTATATTAAAAAAAGAAAACCACTATTTTAAATTGCAATAATATTTCACAATATTACAGAATTTTTTCTGTATTTTTAATCAAATAAATTCCTTGATGAGCAGAAAAGACTTTCTTAAAAAGCATTACTGAACCAAACTTTTGAACAGCTGTGTGCACAGCTATTTTATTTATGCATTTGGCAAATATTTTTATCCAAAACGAATTACACCGCATTCACAAACGTTCAACATTCACTACCAACATAACTAAATTTCAAGTTGAGATATTTCAGCTGATAAAAGGAAGAAGGAAGTAGATCCGTAGATAAAGTCAAAGACTGGATTCATCACAAACATGAGGTTCACACTGAACAAACCAGACCCTGTACACACTGATCAATCCCTGTCAGCATCAACCACACCCTACACGTACAGGCCGGGAAACAAATTCACACTCTGTAGTAGCCATGAGCCACTAGCTAGATAACTGTTGCATTCAGTTTCACACTATTGTTTAAAAAAAAAAAAAAAACACGTCTCGAACAGCACAGATACTAAGGTGAGATCTGCAAAGCTGACAACAGGAAACGTGCAGCAAAAACCTCTTCAATGAATACGGCTGCATGGTGGCTTCCTTCATAAAGATCACAGCAGTAAAACTTAAGCATGCTTTATATGAAATGAAACCCAATAAATATACTGACCTGAATACAAGTCATTCATAAATGCTGCAGTTTTTACATAACCCTTCCTCAAAACCACACATAATTACTATTACCCTGCCACATATGCTTTGAACGCTGCAGCTTGTGGGATCCGTGCGTCAGAGGACCACACGTCCAGTCGGTTAATCTCCACACAGCCTGTGCAAGTTAGCCAAATCCTCGACCTGGTGACCACACTTGCTATGTCTGTCACAACATAAATCTGAAACCAGACAGACACCACAGCTCGCTGAGACAGGTGACTGAGTTTACATGCAACGGATGCACCTAAAGTTGCAGAGGTTGCATGTGATGAAGTACAGAATGCCTGAACAGCCATGTTATGCTAACACTTCTTATTGTTGTCGCACGCGATTTTAATATGTTTGCATTGCCAGCAATAACAGCTGCAAACGGTCAGAAATCAGACAATGCGATTTAGCGTCAAAATCAACAATATTGTACTAAATCATATGCGGGGGAGACCGGGGCTAGTTGTCACATGCCACAAGGGTTATATCATAGTATATCATAGCATATAGTTGAGGGGGTTTTTTTGCAATGAGTGATTTTTTTCATGTTGGTTTCAGTGTCACAGTGTGTTTCATATGTTGTAATCTATACAATTAATGGACTACACTTTCTGATTGCATATTATATATTATTAATCAATCAATAAATCTGTCTGATAAAGTTTTTCTGTCTGATACTATAGTTTTAAAATTTAACACAACCTTGGAAATTATTATATGGAAACCAAAGTTTAATTAACCTGAATTGATAATATACAGATAAAATGTAAAATCAAATATTTGGGGAGGAAAAACATAGACATTAATACTTTTATTTAGCAAGGATGCTTTAAATTGTTCAAATGTGATTATAAACACATTTATAAAGTTAAAAAAGACTTCTATTTTAGATAAATGCTGTTCTTCGGAACTTTCTATTCATCAAAGAAACCTGAAAAAAAAAATCTACTCAGCTGTTTTCAACATAATAATAATAACAAATAAGTTTTGAGCAGCAAATCAGAATATTAGAATGATTTCTGAAGGATCATGTGACTAGAGTAATGATGCTAAAAATTCAGCTTTGAAATCACAGATTAAATTACACTTTAAAATATATTTAAATAGAAAACAGTTATTTTAAATAGTAAAAATATTTCACAATTTTACTGTTTTTGCTGTACTTTGAATCAAATAAATGCAGACTTGGTGAGCAGAAGTGACTTTAAAAAAAAACAAACATTAATCTTACTGTTCAAAAACTTTTGACTGGTAGTGTAAATGGAAACTTTAAACTCTTTTTTCAAAGAAAAACAACAAAATATAAAAGTGAACTACAGAATGTACATTTAGTAAGGTAGCTGTATATTGCATTGTATGTTTATTGACATATTTATTTTAATATATAACATTTAAGCGGTTTATAGGCAGGTTAACATTGTGACAACTTACCCCATATAATATGACGCTGTGATATTCTGTGAAATAATCTTCTATTTAATATTATTACTTTAATAATATTATCTAAAAATATTTTACATTTAATACCATTAATATTACACACCTCAAAAACACATTTAACAACAACGAATATTCAGCTGATGCCAGTAATCTTAAAAATACCACACGGGCTAGTTCAATTACATTGCAGTATCTAATATAAGGTTCAGGAGAACTAATAAAAAGCAATAACATGCATACTTGTGTCCTAACTGTAAGTCTTTTCATTTAATTCATCAGAGACCGATCAACGTATGTGTAGATGATAATGTAGATAATAAATTAAAACCAATAATCAAATTATACACTATATCAATTCTTTATAACTCTGAACACATTTAAACTGTTAATACGAACACATAATGGATACAGCATTAAGATCTATGCAAATCAGCACAAGTTGTGAAGCGTATCCACCTGCAAACCATGTCTAAATGTGATAGAAACCCACAAACAAACTTTGCACATCTATCTGAATGGCAGAAGGGCTTCACTTCGGCTGCGTCTCAAATCTCAGTCACATGTCTACCTAGAATCGTTCTATACTGATGATTCACTTTTTCAAACATGCTTATGATAGGCAAAAACGCTCCCTGTGTAGGTTGCTCACTTGGTTTGAGACACAGATCAGTACTTTTGCGCAACCAGAGGCCCAGTGTGATGGACACAGATAAGTCAGGCCTCCAGCCACTCTTTTTTTGTTTATCTTTAAATTAATGCTCTCCAAACCACAAAAGATACGAGCCCCCTTTCCTCCATCTGTATCTCTCGAGAGTCAGAACATGTGCGAAGCTACATTTGTGGTTTTTGCAATGTGATGGATGTGATAGGCCTCTGCATGCATGCACAACATTTAGCTTCACAACAAGAACCAACAAAAGAGAAGTTAACAACAGCACACCTTATTTGGGTCTCCTTCGGCCTTTTCTAGAGAACAACGGTGTAAGTCCTGGAATATGATGTTTAGGGGTGTTGTTTCTTTGCTTGTTTTGTGCGGACAACCGTGTGTGTATGAATGTATGTGTGTGTGTGTGTGTATTCAGGCTACAATCACCACTGCACGAACAGCGGCGAAGACTTCCGCAAACCTGCAGCGAGGAGGATTTCAAAATAAAAGCCCCGACGCTCTCGGCTGTTTCCATGTACAGAAATACACATTTCAAAATACATAAATAGCCATCACAAAACACACGTTCACTGATTCACCGCTTTCATACTAATTGCAACACGAAATAACAAAGCAAAAAGTACTGTAAATTACTCTGAAGGTTATAATAATGTATACATACAATAATGTATATATTGTTAAAAACAAATTCTTTAAAATATAAGGTTTACATACGTTATGATGTTTATATACTTTATGGAGAAGAGAATTTAATAAATTTAAGTAAAAAATAAATGCTGAAGCAGGCCCATGATAAATAATAATAATAATAATAATAAACTAATTTATGCATAAATAAATGCATAATTAATTAAATAAATAGTTGTATTTATTTATTTATGCATTTAACGATGTATTTATATTTTCAACATTTATTTAATGTTTTAATTTTGAGTAATTTGGCCCTCCATACATGATTCTGATTGCTCAAAATATTTACAGGAACTTTAAACTTTAATTATATAAAAATCATTGCTATAAGAAATTATTTTAAAAAAGAGAAAAGATTAAATATTTACAGTATTTTTGTAATGGAGTAAAATATTGTTAAATTATTCTTTTAAAAATATATGGTTTACATATATTAAAATATGATGTTTGTATACTTTATGAAGAAGAGAATTTCAAATAAATTTAAGTAAAAATAAATACTGAAGCAGACCCATGATAGATAAATACATTAATAATAATAATAAATTAATGTATGCATACCTAAATACATCAATAAATAAGTGCATAAATAATTAAATAAATAGTTTTATTTATTTATTTATGCATTTATTTATGCATTTGACAACTTATTAATATTTTTCAGCATTTATTTAATGATTTAATTTTGATTTGGCCCTCCATACATGATTCTGATTGCTCAAATTATTTACAGGAACTTTAAACTGCCATTTCCTTCATTTAAAATATACCAATAAAACACAGTGAAAGGCAAAATAATTTACTTTTTTAAGGGAGTTGTATATTATAATGTGTTTTGATTTTAATTGTAACCCATAAAGCCTTAAATAAAGTGAATTTGCTCTGCATTTAGTACAAATTGATTTATTTTCATCAAATTTACAAAATAAAAATATTGTCAGAGAAAATCCTAAGCAAAATGAATGAATAAATAAATAAGTTAATTAATTAAAATGAGTAAAATACGCGTAAATTACTTACAACATTTATTTTATATTATTCTGTTGTCTTTATATTAATCTAGTAGTTAGCATTTTAATTAAGATTATTTTAATCTAACTAAATTTAAAAAATTGTAACATTTATTGTGACCCACTGGAAGTATGCTGAGGCCCCCTAGAGGGCCACTGGTTAAGAACCTTTGTACTCATTTTCAAAGCAAAGTGGTATAGGCTAAATAATATACTTTAAACAAACAACCACTAAAAAATTTTGAATAACACATTTGTTCTAGACAGAATGATAAACAGGATGTTCATTTGTAAAATGGCCCACGCATAGGATATGTGGTTAAGGTTTCACACTATAACAGGTGCATCTCCGAAAATGTATTTCCTTTTAAATCTGGAAATAGCTTCTGCTGAAACAAATACATGCCTGCATGCAAAAAAGTGTGAGACCACAGCACAAAAGAAAAAAAATCTGAATAAAATGTTATAAAACTATGGCATGACATGTTAAGAAAAATAAGTATTGCTATCTGTGCGTAAACAGCAACCTCTATTGCAAGAAAATAAACAACTTTTTTTTTTTTTTTAATTTATGGAAAATATAAGTTAGCGTTTGTTTTTAAAATGACAAAAGCACACAAATCATAATTTTAAACTGTATTAGGCTATATTTAGATTACTCCACAGAAAATAAATTTAAGAAGTTGCTAATTTAATAATTCGTTTGATGAGGCTGATGATCAACGTTTTCTAAAAGTTATAGATTTAAATTAAGTTATTTCTTAAAATAGAAATTCTTTATTTTTTAATAGTTTAGGACGGTCATATTTTTGTACTTTATTCGTAGCAAATGCCAGGCGGCGATAATTCCCCAAAAACGTTCACAAGAGAACGCAGAAGAAGAGCGCGACTCGGAAACGCATTGAGCGGAAGTAGTTTTTTTCTCGCTCCTCGTGTCGCTCTTCCTTTCCGCCTGCTCGAGTGCGCCATTCACACACACGCTGCGAAGGTAACGATGAAAAAACTGTTTTAAAGCTTTAATACCCCTTACACCCTCATCAAAGTACACTCATGTGGTTGTTAACATACTTATATTTACATTTTCACGCATATGTGTCATATATAGCTTGTCAAAATAATGAATTTAAACGTGTTCTCTAAGCGGTCTATGCGTCCGCTGCTTCTCCATTAGAAAAGACCATGAGCGAATCCACACTTTTCAGTTCTGCGGCAATTTGTTTTCTATTTTTCACATAATGTAACAGTTGATTGAATCTTAGTAGCTGTATTATTGAGGTGCTTCGCCAGAATTTTAATATGTTTATAGTGCGTTTAGGCTGTAAATAGTTTGTGGTCATATTCATGTGTTCAACATGGAGACAGATCGTGGTAATCATGTTCTTAAGTGTCAACGTATGTCTGAATTGAACTATGTTTTCTTTGAAAAATATTATTTTTAAGTTAATTTTATAATGCATTAGGATTGCATTGTTTCTATATGAAACAATGTATGATTTCTACATGATTTCGATACCCTTCTTTTTACTGGATTTAACGGATTTAGCATTTCAGTTGCCTTAGTTATTTTGGTCACGCGTCTGTATATTTTTTTAATTTTATTTATTTCGATGTTTTGTAGACACCCTTATATACATAAAATGATATTCTCGTTTGGTTTGATAGATGGCTGAAGATTGGGAGGCTGTACCAGCTGTTGCTGAAACACCAGAGATCAAACTCTTTGGCAAATGGAGCACAGATGATGTGCAGATCAACGACATCTCCCTGCAGGTATGTGTGAAACGTTCATAGACAACATTTTTGTGAAAATTGCCATATGTTTATCCATTAGCCTTGATGTATCAGGAAATAGTCAGTTTTTCCCCAAAATAGATTTTTTTGTGGACAAAATATAGAAATATCTACGAAAAATGTTGCGTATGTGCATCCTATTTAATATATCAGGCTTTTATGGCTCATAGTATGATATATGATAAGAGCTCATACATAGGGAATATAGACATCTTTCTCTCTCTATGCATGTGTGGATTTATGAATATTATATAGCTCTAGTTTTTATTGTGGTGGACCAAACTGTGAAATACAATTAGATGTGCAGTAGCATTCATTAGTCATATTTGATGCTTTTAATGTTTCTAAAAATGTATGATTAGTCAAGTAAATCCAAGTTGCTTCAGTCCTGTAAGTGTACATGCACATTGAAATATTAGTTGTTTACTTAATAAAAATCATGACCTTAAGAGTGTCATGACCTTAAGAGGTTGTTTTTAGAATTATTTATATTTATATATATGTGTGTATGTATGTAATAAAAGTATAAACTATATTTTGGCAGATTATTTTTCAGTAACATTTTGATCGTGGTGGTAATCACTGTAGAAATTCACATTTCTGATATAAAACCATTAGGGTTGAGCAGATTAACATGTATTTCTCTCTTTTGTTAGGATTACATTGCCGTGAAGGAGAAATATGCCAAATACCTCCCTCATTCCAGCGGCAGATACGCAGCCAAGCGTTTCCGTAAGGCTCAGTGTCCCATTGTGGAGCGCGTCACTAACTCCATGATGATGCACGGACGTAACAACGGCAAGAAACTGCTCACAGTCCGCATCGTGAAACACGCCTTTGAGATCATCCACCTGCTCACCGGCGAGGTGAGATGACACTTTTACACAGATTTATTAATGCCTGGTTGCCTTTTATGGTTTATCAAATTATTTCTAAGATGTTGTAACTTTAGTAGACAATGTTTTATTTCCTTTCCAGAATCCTCTGCAGATTCTGGTGAACGCCATCATCAACAGCGGCCCTCGTGAGGACTCCACTCGTATCGGACGTGCTGGAACCGTGAGGAGACAGGCTGTTGATGTGTCCCCTCTGCGCAGAGTCAACCAGGTCTGATTTCTCAACTTGATACTACCTAAATAGTTCCCTACCTAAATAGCTGTCTATTGGCTGACCTTTTTTTTGAGTAAAGAATACCAGTGAAATGTTCACGAGACCAAGAACATTACATGATGAAAATACATGTTGACTTTTAAGGGACTTGTCATAAGTTAGGATGCTTTTAGTAGCTCAAGACACTCTATTAAGCCTTTTCAGACTTGGGTGGGCATTCACAGAAAATATAGAGCACAGAAATGGCAGGGGAAGATTTGGTCTTATTGTGTGTCTTATGATTTCAGGCCATCTGGCTGCTCTGCACTGGTGCAAGAGAAGCTGCTTTCAGGAACATCAAGACTATTGCAGAGTGTCTTGCTGATGAGCTCATCAATGCCGCCAAGGTGAGATTTGATTGGAGTTTTATTTTTGATACGTTATTAACAAGTTATATTTTACGAGTCTTTTTATTTGACTGTTATTAAAGTGCTCTTTTTGTCTGTTGCAGGGTTCCTCCAACTCTTACGCCATCAAGAAGAAAGATGAGCTGGAGAGAGTGGCCAAGTCTAACCGTTAATCTCCATTTTGTATAAACGTGGATTACAATAAAGGAAGAGTGAAACCTATTCTTGTCCCGTTTTATTTTTTAAAATGATTCTGTACTGTATTTAGAGTCAGGTTTTGGTGTTCTTTTTGGTTGACGTACGTCAGAAAAAAGTTTTTCATGTGTCCCAATGTAATTTTGTTATACGAGCTCAAAAGTATTATTTTTAGGCTAATTCTGTACACTGTGTGTAGAACATTTTCTACCTTGTTTTGATCTAAGCTGCCTTGAGGAATCACAGTTCAGTTAAATCATGATTTTTGGCCATCTACAGTCACAAGACCCTCAGTCATTTGACTTTTCATCCTCTCTCCTGCATGTCTTTCATTAACATATATTCTCTAATCAAATTCATGCTGCTGCTCTACTCCTGCCAGCAAAGGGGTCAGGTCATAACCATAAGATTATAAAAAACACTTATTACATATTTAAAGTTAAGCCAGCTTTTTGGTGGTGTGGTGTGACGCTAAGTTTGATCTGCCTGGGTTGAAATTAAGTAATAGGCTATTCGGAAACCTCTGCCGATAATGTTTGACCTTAGCTGCATCAAGCAACTGCTGAAGCCTGAATTGAATTATGTTTCAGGGTGGGGAGACATTTTTTGTTTTAAAGGGGAGGGTTAGAGGAAAAGATGGTTATCTACTCCTTGCATCTGATTTGAGGGTCACATCAGTGATCATATAAACTGGACCCTTTTGAACTGTAAAGGAGTTACGCTGATTAATCATTAGAGACCGAGAAAATCTAAACATGTCTCAGATTTTTAGATGCATTCTCTTCTTTTGTCTTCTCCCATCTGTGGGTAAGTGAATAAGTCATTGCTGTCATTGTTTTTTCACATTCGTTTTGTTATAGCAGTTTAACAGTAATTTAGGTCTGTTCAGTTCCAACTAAATTAACGGGAAATATACACTTGTAAAAATAAATCTAGAAATAAAAATGCCATTGAGGAACCATTTTTGGTTCCAGCAAGAACCTTTTAGTAAACCGTTCTTAAAAGAACCATTTTATAAAATCTTAAGAGACTTCCACTTTTCTGCATTTGAAAGGGTCCGTGGATGTTTCTTCATGGAACCACCAATGTCAATAAAGAACCCTTTATTTTTAAGATTGTGTATATATATTATATTGTTATATTGTTTGTCTTCCACTATGAATGTTCTAATAGTTCTCTTCATCTGTTCTCGTGTAGTTCCTCTGTTCTGTTATACATGTGTTTTTCCTTCTGTCTCACCACTGGACTGTCTGAAGTTCCCTACCAGGTGTCCACCGGGTCAGCTCTGTCTTTCTAGCAAAGCTGTAGGACAGTGTGGTATGTAAATGTAAAATTATCTTTCAGTCTGTGATGAGCAGAAATCATCCTGTGCTTGATTTAATTTAAAGCAGCGAGAACTACTTCATATTCTATAAACATTTATTCATACCTTTGCACATCATCGTGCATTACTTAAATGAACATGAAAGGCTTTAGTGACAAATGCCAGAACTGATTATACAACTTCTGAAATGATTATTAATGAAAATACATGGGACTTTCATATTCTGTGTGTCTATGCATGTCATTGTGTAATTTTCTTTGGACAGGGGACTTTCAGGTCGTCTTATATGAAAAGAGCTGCGTTCTTCCTGCTCTGTGTGGACTAACAGGAGAGAAGTTTGCAATGGGTTTGAACTTCACTTTCACCAATGATTGCTGTGATACTTCTCTCTGCAATGGCGTCTCAACCAGTTCTGCTTTCATCTGGTCCAGCACCCTGCTCTCACTACTTCTGACATTGTTTTATTCACAGTAAGCTTAGCTAATGGACTCGATTAACAAACATCAATCAAAATGTAAAAAAAAAAAAAAAAAAAATCATGAGTAATTGGAATAATTGCTATGTAAATGAATGCATTCTTATTTTTTTGTCTTCATAACGATCCTAACAAGAAGAGTTAAGTGTTTTATCAGCTTTTCATTATGCATATTTCATAAATATCATCCTGACTTCCAGGGAAAAAAAGGTTTGTGAGTGTTTATTCATGTCATTGCATGTTTAGATCACAAAAAAATATATATATATATTTTTTGAAAAATTATACTGTATTCATATGTTACGTCCTCTGTTTTTTTGTTTGTTTGTTTGTTTTTTTACAGATAAATAAATAAATGAACTAAAAGGCAATAGACATGAAAAGGCAAACACAGTGGGATTTTTGTTTTAATCACAAATCACTGTTTATTTTTTTATACCAAACTTTATATAAAGATGATTCTCAACTGTTATGAAATATATAACAGAATATGCCATTTTTTCCTTATGCAAAATGTGTGTAAAATGGCCAAAAATGGGGATCTATATTAACTGTATCTAATTTGTATATCAATGTGTTTTTGGGGCAACATGTAATGAAAAATAGTTGTAATGATGATGGAAGTAATTTGCACGATTTTCATGATAACTGATAGTTCATTGGAATATTGATTTATAATTTCATATATTTCATATAATCATGCTTTAAGGTGTCCTCTACAGTGGACATGAAATTGATGTCCTGTTTTTTAACAGAAAGTCGCATTTTGATTTGACACCTCATAACATTTTCCTGAGATGTTGATTTATGGCAAACAACTTGAAAATTAGTCTAATTTAAATGATCATTACAAAATATGGCCATATTTCCATAAGCGTGTTATATTCGATCACTAAATTAATATCAGCCATTTTTAAAGACCAAAGAGAGGGAATGGTCATAGTCAAACCTCCTAACATTTAGGATATCTCTGAAAATCATCTTTACAGGACATCTAGACTTAAAACTGTGGCATGTCTCAGAAAAATCGTCAAAAAAAAAAAAAACGTCATCCACGGAGGACAAAACTAGCTGGTAGTCAGGATGATCTGGATACATTCATATTAAAATAAAAATGTAACTTTTTGTGTCTACAGTGTTTATATATATATATTGGAAAAAGGCCTTTTCGTAAAAAAAAAAAAAAAAACACAAATATAATTGGTCCTGCGCGCGCTCTCCGCGGTGCCTCGCTTGGCGCGCTCTTGGTCTGAGGTAAGTTAAAAAAGTAAAAATAAAACGGCGGATATCTTTTGTGCTCCTTATTTTAGATAGCTCCTCGACGTCAAACTTAAGAAACTCACCTTAGAATTTCGTCACGTGTTGCCTGTTTATTCACCCCCTATTTTTCTCAGGATTAAGGATTTAGTCAATAAGAAAAGAAAGATACTGGTCACTTTACTCATTTTTCAGAATTACTTCAGCTCTACAGTGTTTTTGCGTAATGAAACATGTCTGAAGGCAGTATTTTACTAGAACCAGAAAGCAGAGCTTTGAGTATCAATGAAGATGAGGAGGATGAGGGAAACACTGAGGTAAATGATTATTGTTCAACATCATCTCGTTTCTAACGTACTTATTGCGTTAGTAACACAGTGGTGTCTCCATTGTGTTTCATTTTAGATATTTCTGAGTGTATTTGTTCAACAAGGAAAAATTGGACTAAGCTTCTATGACAGTAGCGATTGTACGCTGCATTTCATGCTGGACACTGTGGACAACAGCGACCACCACCTGCTGCATAGAGGTAGTACTGCACCTCAAATGCAGACCGATGTCTGTTTCAGTCTGTTGCGTTTTCATGGGTGTACACTACCAGTCAATAGTTTTTGGACAGTCTTTCATATCTTTATGTAAACATACTTTACCAGCCTTTTATTCTGAAATTTTAATGCAGTCATCAATTTCTCCTGGTGCCAGCAGGAATTAAACTGCTTTCGTCATGTGACAATTTGAACTAACATTGTGAAACTGCACATATGTATTTGATAGCCTTTATTTTTGCCATATTTAGAGGAAATGCACTAAAACATGAGTAAGATTTTTAGATCTTTATAAATGAAAACCTTCTTTACGGTCACTATTTTCACTATTACGGTGGGATGGGTTAATACTCTTTTTTTGTCTTTCTGCCACGCTACATTTGAGCATTTACATTGAGCTGTCTCTCCCGCTGCTTGTTTGTTTATTCATTGTCTTGAATGCGCAGTTGGATCTGCCAGAATACTTGATTTGCATCGTCAAGATGAAAAGAACATTGATTTTAGATGAACTGGGTTGAAGAATGCATGCTGTTTTTATTTATAAAATCATGAATTTTCTGTTTTAGTCATACAGGAGCTGAGTCCAAACGTTGTCATAACAAGTGCCAAACAGGAGCGCAGCTTGACCCAGTTTGTCGAAACGCTTGGTAAACACTTTTGACTAAATCATTCATTTTGGTGCTTGCCACAGATAATCTGGCTTAATCATTGCTTTTTTAGTCCATCAAATTGCTGTCTAATTTTGTTTCTGTTACAGAATCAAATCATGAATATAAGCCTGAAATAGTCATGTTTCCAAATGCAAACTTTGGTAAGTACTTTCAAATAGCTTTATTTTGTTCTGTATCACAATTCAGAGGAAAGAGAAGTTTAGCAGGATGTTCATGCTGCACTTTTACTCACATTGAAAGTGGATGAAGATGCTGTTGAACTTCAAAAAGCTTTTATCTGTCTAATGTTTTGACCTAGCTAGTCTTTCCTCAATATCTGTCAGTAATCATAACAAGAAGTAGAGGTATTGTTAAATACTGCATGCGTGTGCATGAAATTTTGCAGCGTTTTACAAGCTTAGTAAAAAAATGGTCACGGTAATTGATCCTCTCCCATCTTTTACAGGTCTGGAGATCAGCAAACAGCGACTTCTCTCAGCACACCTCCCATCTCTCCCTCCCACCATCACAGAGAGCGAGAAAATCACATATCTCTCCTCCTGTATCCCATTAGACTCAGTGCTGATGGTGAGACATCAGAGATGTTTTATGCTGACAAATAAATGGTCATATCATGACAATCTTCTGTGCTGTAGATGAGGTCAATAGGAGGGCTGTTGAAGTGTTTGGAGAGGAGGAGAGTTGGCTTTGACATGGAAGACAGCAGTACTGGCATCCCCGTATTGCGGTTTTTGACTTACACGCTGTAAGACATTTGTGTATCAGCCATTTGTTTTTCATGTTTTTCCAGTGAGCTTTATTTATTAAATTATTTTGCAGGAAGGATGTTGTGTATATCGACAGAGACACGTACAGGTTGGTTTTATGAACAGGTCTCTTCCTTTATTATTTTTTTTATTTATTCAACTTTCTGGAGCAATTAATACTTGTTTGCACTTTTTCCTCAGTGCACTCCACATCTTTAAATCTGATCTGCATCCTTCTGTCTTTAAGCTCCAGTCAGGAGAGAAAGAAGGATTGAGTCTTTACGGTAAAATGTAATCTTTTGTGCACCATTTACAGTTAATTCAATCCCGTTATGTTTTTGTGCAAGGGTTTTGAAACTGGTGTCCACAAGGGAGTGCTAGAGGATCCATGAATAAGTTTAGATAAAAATGGTGTATTAAAAATAAATGAAAACAAATAAATAATAAAACTAACTTTAAAATAAATGCAAAATTTCATTTAAATAAATAAATAAAATGTACTGAAATAAATAATTTGAATATATTTAAATAAAAAAAAATATGTCTAAAAGTGCAATAGTGAGTAGAAGAAATGCAATAATGTGTGACCCTGGACCACAAAAAGGGTCAATTGTTTTGAAATTGAGATTTATACATCATCTGAAAGCTGAATAAATGAGCTTTCCATTGATGTATGGTTGATGTATGTTAGGATAGGACACTATTTGGCAACTATTTGAGGGTGCAAAAAAATCTAAATATTGAGAAAATCACCCTTAAAGTTGTCTGAGGTTCTCAGCAATGCATATTACAAAACAAAAATTAAGTTTTGATATATTTACAGTAGAAAATTACAAAATATCTTCATTGAATGCAGTCTTTACCTAATATCCTTGGTAGTTGGAAAAGTTGAGAAGGTCATTGCTTTATGGAAAGTTATAATTTAAAAAGATGTAACTGATTGGATTCGTCTGAAAGATGAAAAACATGGGGTAATTTTCATTTTTAAGTAAACTATCCCTTTAACAAGACGAGAACGTCTGAATATACCCATGCTAAACTTTCCCATACAATAACAGTGAATGGGAGTAAATTCCCACGTTGTGTTTTCTGCAGGTGTTCTGAATCGCTGTCGGAGCAAGTTTGGCTCTCTCCTTTTACGGTAAAATTCCCTAGCAGATTAATTAGCACATTTAAAAGTATTTAAGTGGATGAAATATAGACTTCCTTTTTCTCCTCTGTTGGTCTCAGGCAGTGGTTCCACAGACCTACTCGAGATCTGAACATCCTGAAGAGACGACAAGAAGTAATCCGTTTCTTTACATCCCCTTGTAACTTTGCTGATCTCAACACTTTGCAAAGTTGCCTGCGGAATATCAAGAACATCTCCGTACTGTTTTCAGGATTTTATCTGACGCACAACATTATTTAATCAGAGCTGAATGACACAACAACAAAAGCCACGCAAATAAAGTGACTCTTAACTTATCTTCCATACAGACGCTGCTGCACAAAATGTCTGTCACTAACCCGAAGGTTGTCATCTGGCAGAGTCTGTATAAGGTGTGGGTACAGCACTCAGCTAATTTATCATTGCCTATCCTGGCTTGTTTGTTTTTTTTTTTTCCATCATGTTTCTCTTTTATCAGACGGTGTACAGTGCATTGTGCATCAGGGACACCATTCGTGCTGTCCCCCAGCCCATCCAGCTTTTCAGTGAAATCAGCCAGAACTTCACAGATGATCTTTTCTACATCGCCACATGCATCAGTAAAGTGGTGAGGCTGAATAATAATAATATTTTATTTTCTGTTGTAATGGATGTTTATTTTAAATTATTGCTGGAATAATGTGTTTGCTTTGGGTTTGTCATTCTCCATTGCAGGTGGACTTCGAAGGGAGTGTGGCTGAGAACCGATTCATCGTTAGGCCGAATGTCGATCCTGTTATTGACGAGAGTGAGTGGGTTTCCACTGACTTTTCTTCAGTTCTGATGCAGTAGTAACTAAAGATGCACAATATATTGGCTGATATATTTTTTGCACATAACTAGGAAAAATAAACTACTGTTTAACTATCCACCTTATTTTATAATGTGAAATTAAGTTATTTTCAGTGAATGTCCAAGACATAAGATTCATACTGTCACTATAGGTAAATAACTAGAAGAATAATATATTACATTACATTACATTACATTTAGCACGCACTTTTATCCAAAGCGACTTGCAAATGTTTTTTTTTTTTATTATTATTATAATAAATAAAAATAAAACAGATAGAATAGAAAAAAAATAGAGCAGGCTAGTGGTAGAGGTGTTTTTTTTATTTATTTTTTTTTTTATTGCTTTTTGTAAATTGTAATTGTATTTTTTTTTTAAGAAAACAAGCAGTTAGTAAATTAGAGTGCAAGTCTAAAAGGGTCAAGCTTTTTTTGCGAATAAGTTTTTTTATTATAAGAATTTGTTTTATTCTCTTCTTGACAGAGAAAAGAAGGATGATGGGTCTCCCAGATTTCCTGACGGATGTGGCTCGTGCTGAGCTGGAAAACCTGGACCCACGTTTCTCCACCTGCAGCGTCATCTACATCCCCATGGTCAGGACGTGATTAATGCTGCCCTTCATTCATTAAAGTGTGATGTGTAATCTAATTGTTGACACAGGGCTGTTAACATAAAGGTTGTGGGTTCAATTCCTTGTTGGAGCGACCCAGTAAATGAACATTCAGTGTGGTGACCATTGTGTCCCTGAGCAGGCCACTTGACCCCAGCTTGCTCCAGGATGTTCCTGTAATTAGTGCACTGCAGTGTAGCTGAATGACAAGCAGCTGTAACGACTGTGCAGTAACTACTGCGGCATCCGGTTTATTTAATGGTGAAATAGGTTGCATTTAATCACAGAATTCAATGTCTTGTGACATTTCTGTGCCAACAGAATTCCAGAAATAATGATTGTTTTAAAACAGAATTCCCAAACACTTCTAAAACCCTCTTGCTTCAATGATTGTGCAAAAGTCCTTTTCTAAACTCATGCCATTGGTTGAGCCATGTGTGGACATTTTGAGCTACTCAAACACTGCAATGTTGAAAGGATAGAATCAGCCTATTAGTGGATGGATAGTGCTTATATTTACAATAACATCCTTGTATTTCATTCTGTGTTGGATGACAGATTGGATTTTTACTGTCAGTGCCAAGATTACCCACCATGCTGGATAAACAGAGCTTTGAGATTGAGGGTCTCGATTTCATCGTGAGTATGCCAGTACTATTTAACACTTTTTAACACTTTTCAAGGCAACACTGTATTAATTTCCTCAAATCTTCTGTTTAGTGTTTTTTCTAAACTGGAAACCACTTATTATACAAACTTGTTTTGTAGATAATTTCAGTCTTAGGTGTGCTTTTCTATATTTGAGTCTTGTCAGCTCATTACTATTTAAGATTATAGTTCAAAAACCTTACCTACATTATTGCATATGGATCAAAGTGCTTCCTTTCAACAGAAAATCTTAATTGAAAGCATGAAAACTAATATTAATTATAGAAATTTAATGTGCACACATGGAGTACATGTCTCAGGCCTATTTGTCTTAGACTCATTAATGTTTGAGGGTTGATAAGAGCTGATTTTTGCATTTAATTTATGGATTATTTCAGTTCCTAGCGAAGGACCAACTGCATTACCGCAGCGCTCGAACCAAAGAGCTGGACAGCATGCTGGGAGACCTGCATTTTGACATCCTAGGTCTTTCTTTCTTTCTTTATTTACTTGATTAAATTAATTAATTGCACAAAACATTTACAATTACGTATGTAATCATTGTAATTATGTTATTTATTTATTTTGTATTTTTGGCAGATATGGAGATTGCAGTAATGAGGAAGCTTCAGACCTTAGTGCTTGAGCGAAGCAACTGTTTGTATAAGGTCATGTCTCTGTGTGCAGAGCTGGACTGTCTCATTGCTTTGGCTCAGGCCTCTCTGGATCACGGCTACTGCTCTCCAACTCTGACACCCAACCACAGACTGGCTCTGATTGAGTCACGGTACAAATCATCTCTTCTAATGAGATGCATTTTCTGATTTCTCTGTTCTTCTTTATATATTTATCCCTCTTTCTCTTTCAGACATCCTTTGCTGGAGCTGTGTACTCCAGTATTTGTGTCAAACACCTACATCAGCTCTGAAACTGAAGGCAAAATGAAGGTTATTACAGGACCAAATTCCTCCGGCAAGAGCATCTTTCTAAAACAGGCAAACACAGCAATAAACACTACAGACCTCATATTCATATAACACTGTGCATAAGCTAATTTCCAAATAAATAGTAGAAAGTTTGCATGCTTTGGACTGCACATGCACATCTTAAATGAAATAAGAATAAAGTAAATAGATAGAAATTAATCTTGCGTGCCAGAAATAGTTATACATACAAATATGACCATTGAGTGAACTGATTACTTAAAATAGCTACCTGATCTTATGATGAAAACGTACCTGTGGGAACTTTTTCACAAGACGCTTAATATGTGTAGTGCAGGTGGTACGCTATTTGAAAACGTCACGGAGCATTAGAGTTATTGCGCCGCTCAATTGACATTTCACATCGAATATGTCACGAAACATACATGGCGGTACGTATTTTGTTTTTTGCAAAAAAGTTCCCACAGGTGCGTTTTCATCATGAGGTCAGGTTATAAAATGGACTTTACCTAAAAATGAACTAAAGACAAGGTTCCATGACTCTCGTTTGGTAATAATACTAAATGTTGGCATTTAAAGGGGTCCTATTATGTTCTTTTACAAAGTCTTGATTTTGCTTTGGGGGTGTACTAGAACATGCTTGGTGGTTCGAAAAACACTTTATTTTTCACAGAATTTACATTATTACAATACCTTTCTCCCCAGCCTGGCACAAATGGCTCGATTAGTTCCAGGTTTGATTAAAAGGATAGTTTCGCCTTCCGTAAAACTAAATGTGTTGTGGTTGGTGTCCCAGTGCGCTGTGATTGGTAAACAGCTTAGACAGTGTTTCAGTACTGCCATGCCCCTTGCCAAAGCAAGTTACGTCTGCTCCGTTATAGTTAAGGCTATGTTAAGGTATAGTTGACGCTACAGTAGTGTTAGGTCCTATCGCCAGCCTGCGAGATCGCCAATACACTATATTTTCATGCTAATTTATTTAATAATTTACATACTTAGTTTCATTGCCCAAAACCAGCTGCAGCATAAGGCTAAATGCAGCCCAATGTTTTTAATATGACATAATTTGTATTTAACATGACAACAAATGAATAAAAACGTCATAAGTTCCTAATGACAGTATAATGTGTTGATAAATATGATAAATAAATCTCTTACCACACACTGCACACGTCTGCGGCGTGTTACGGCTCTCGCGGCCACTCTAGTCAATGTTTGTGTTTAATTATACCAGCCGCGCCTCGTTGAAGCGTCCCATAAGCGGCTCTCTGCGCTACATCGTTAAAGTTAGGCTAACCCCCCACCTCATCCCTATCCACCCCCCAACCATTCAAAATTCCATAGTCGGGATTTATTTTAATGATATTCTAATGGGCCGCGTTGTGACATCATAAAACAATGCTGTAGTCCAAAGGAGCTCTTTGTTTTAGTTCTTGAAAAGGGATTTTTTAAAAAAATGCGATACCTCCCTTTGGAGCAGGCTTTGAGATTTCTAACTTTCTAGACATTTTTTATGCCCAAACATACATACCACACACTGACTAAAATTCAAAAAGTGAAAAAGCATAATAGGACCCCTTTAATCATCTTTTATGGTCTCTAAAGGTGGGTCTGATTGTGTTCATGGCACTGATCGGCTCAGATGTTCCTGCCAAAGAGGCAGAGATTGGGCTGGTGGATGGAATCTACAGCCGCATGGATAGCCGTGAGTCTATATCAGTGGGTCTGAGCACCTTCATGCTAGACATGAACCAGGTGAGAACATCACACCCTCCTGAACACACACAAAGACCCTGTATACATCCATCCAATTTTGTGAAAGTTACCAAAGTGTCATGTCTCTCAGTCATGCTGTTTGAAATGACTGTGTTTGCAAGGCAGCCATTCGAAACTGCCACTGATGAGTCACTGAAATATTTACATAGAGAATATCAATATCATCCTTTGGATGTTTTCTAATAATTATAATTGCTGTCTAGATGAATCATTCCTTGAACCACAGCACTGGGGATTCTCTCGTCCTAGTGGATGAATTCGGTAAAGGAACCAACACTGTACGTGTTAAAGAACCAGGAGGAGCTAACTGGACTTACAGAAAAGCAGAAAGGCATTAATACTGTATGTGTGTTTGTGATGCAGGTGGATGGATTGTCTCTCCTGACTGCATGTCTCAACCACTGGCTGCGACGTGGAACGCAGTGTCCTCACTTACTTGCGTCGACATGCTTCCACAGCCTCATACAGTTGGGCTTGATCGCTGATTCTCCACTGCTAGCTTTACTGGTGCCACAGAAACATCCTATGACTAGAAAAGACATTCTTCATGAACCATGTCTGTCACTGTGATTTCAAGACCAATTTATGCATTTTTGGTTTTTGTTTGGCAGACTCTAGAGACAGCCATAGAGGGAGAAGAGCTGGTGTTTTTGTACCAAGTAAAAAGTGGCATCTGCCAGTCGAGCTGTGCGGCTAATATCGCCATTCTGGCCGGCATTCCCGATGACCTGGTCAAGAGAGGAGTGGAGGTATGATACAGTCATTCCTACTTGTTATCCCCTACTTTTGACCATAAAGGTGTTCCATTGCCTCAGAGTTAATAAAAATATGCTCTAAGAACATTTTGCTAACATTAAATGCTGTTTCTCGATTATATAAATGTTAGATGTTATGTTAGGGCAAGTCACTACAGGCAAAAATGTTTTTTCATGCACTACTCAGTTTTGAGATTTTGGGCTATTTGGCTTTTTATTTTTGTGCTTAATTTATTTGCATTCAGTTAAAATACATATCTTTAAAGGCTGTGTCTGCAAAATGAGTTTTTCTCATGCGCTAAGCCAGAAATCTCCACTTCAATAGCACTTACACCTATCTACAGTATACTTTGAAGATTTTTACGTATTTGGTTTGTTCATATAATCCCTGAACATTCAAATAGTCTGTTTTTTACTTTGTTATGCAGACATCCAGTTTTTTCACTTAATGTTTTAAGAACGTTTTTTCTTGTATATGCAAACGTCCTCTGAACGTTCCCCCAGGAATACTGTGAAATTTGTATTATTGATATATTTACACTACCTGCCAAAAGTTTTGGGACAGTAAGATTTGTAATGGTATTTAAAGAAGTCTCTTCTGCTCACTAAGCCTGCATTTATTTGATCCAAAATACAGCAAATTTTTAAATAATATTTTAAAATATAATTTATTCCTGTGATCAAAGCTAAAGTTTCAGCATCATTACTCTATTCTTCAGTGTCACATGATCCTTCAGAAATCATTGTGATATGCTGATTTGCTGCTTAAGAAGCATTTTAATTTTATTATTTAAATTTAAATAAATTTAAAACAGTTGAGTAATTTTTTTTCTCTCTAAAGAAATTATAGAAATTATAGAAATTATACTTTTATTTATCAAGGATGCTTTAAATTGATTAAAAATGACAATAAAGGCAGTTATAATGTTACAAAAGACTTCTATTTCCGATAAAGCCTGTTCTTCTGAACTATCTATTCAACAAAGAAACCTGAAAAAAATTCTACTCAGCTGTTTTCAACATAATAATAATAACATTAAATGTTTTTTGAGCAGCAAATCAGAATATTAGAATGATTTCTGAATGATCATGTGACTGGAGTCAACATGCTAAAAATTCTAAATTCTAATTTATATATTTAAATAGAAAACAGTTATTTTAAATGGTAAAATTTCACCATTGCACTGTTTTTGCTGTACTTTGGTGAGAAGACTCTACTTACTGTCCAAAAATTTTCGACTGGTAGTGTATTTATTTATTTATTGCTTTTTAAATGAACATTTATCATTAACTATGTACTCTTCCTGGGTGTTACCATGTTTATGTAACATCCTGCATCTCTGTAAATTCAAAGCTGTGGATATCTGCATGAGTTTTCAAGTTTAAATTCTAACTTTGAGTAGAGATCTATCACCATTATCAGCACTAAATCATTAAATGTGTGCATGCTGTTTAGTCTTTTTTAGACATTATGGGACATAATCTCCTAAATATCATTATCTATGCAGGTGTCAGAGTTATACAGAACAGGAAGAACCATCAGAAAGATGGACAGGCCTTCTTCAGATGAACAGAACGTCAGGTATGGGATGGTCTGAACAGCGTAACTATTATTCCTAGATTTTCTCCTGCTCCTACTTATAATATATGTTCTGATTCAGGTGTGTTGAGGTGGTGGAGAAGTTCCTCAGCATTGACCTGGATGACCCTGAGCTGGATCTAGATTCTTATTTAAAAGACGAGGTCCAGCCAGCTCTTGAAGAGGTGCTGTGACAACATCGAAGCTGATCTGTGGGACTGTTGTAGTGGAGATGAATTCATTTTATTCCAAGGTTTAAACATTCACATACACAAACATTTAAAGCTGACGGTTTGAATGATATCATATTTGCTTCTGTGTTCTGAATTGGAAATTTTTCAAAATATTTGAATGACATAAAATTGAAACAATTTTAAACAGCAATACCTGTGGTATTTGTTCTGATTTTTTCCCCCTAAATCTTGCATTTCACATAGTTTGTACTTATTGTGCATTACACTACAGAATGTCTTTGAGATTTATACTTCGAGTTGAATATTAATTCCTCAGATTGATTCAAACCAATCTTTTTTTGTCTTCTTGTGTGATTCATTAAAAGAGTAATTTGTTCATGATTTGAACATACTAATCATGCTATATGTTTGTTTTTGCAGCCAGTGAATTCATTTCAGTAGAAAGGCATGTTCTCTTAGCATTACTTTGCAGTAAACAGACTTTTTTCATTTCATCACTTTCTTTTCACAGGAGCACTGCCCCGAATGATGGTGCGGAAAACACAGCAATTATTAACTCTCAAGGGGGCTGACTTGATTTCAGAGGACCGTTAATGAGTTTCCTCAAGTAATCAGTTGTCGCAGCATTAGAAAGAAACAACAACTTGCTCAGAGTTTATCAAATCAATTAAGTTCTCGAGCCATCTGTCGCAAGAGAACCAAAAAAAGATCTGGATTACCTTCTGTGTGGGAAGCCGAGCAGATAGAGAACGCCCACTACAAGGACTTTAAATAACATCCACATTATTTATTGCAGATTTAAAAGCTTTTTCAGTCAAGCTTTTCATGCAATATTTGTATTTTATATCAGCTTTATTTCAATTACTGAAAACTAGTTTTTAGTTTTAGTTAACAATAACACAGTAGATTAATTATGCTTGATGCTGGATATTTAAGTCTAAATTACGTTACTGAGTTCTTCTATCCGTTGTGAGCCAAAATGACTCGTCGAATCCCCCCAAAAATCCAGAAAAACATCAGATTTGGCTACAAAAGACATGTGAGAGAGAGTCTACGTTGTGGATAATTTGTACAAATTAATTCAAGCCATCTATTCAGCTTTTTGAGTGCTATTGTGATGAGATGAGTGCTGAGGTTTAGTGAAATGCATCTTCATCTACAAGTAATAGTTGCTATACCATAATGAATGAATATCTGCTGTCTGCTTATGTCGTTAACTGTGTTGAGGAAATAAATGATTGAGATTGTAATGCCTGTGCTTGGACAGAGGCTTCATTGTAGCTGCAATAAGTGCTGTTATTTTGTCATAATGACATAGCATGTGCATCGGCTAAGTCAGCAAAACTGACACCGTTAATTTAAATCACTAAACATATCTCTGATGATGTAGCACATTTTATACAACAGCTGATTTGTCTCTTAGATACTTCATTCGGATTGAAAACTAACAAAACAACATCAATAATGAATAACAAGATATTTGGCTGTTTATACTGTAGGGTAAAATAGAGAAACGCTTATGAATGCATTATGCTCACAGTGTTTTTGGCATATTCATGCACAGTAAAATGGTCTGTCAGGTCATTTGAAAAGGTCTTTTGTGTGCTGACATTTAGATTAACTTTTTATTCAGGTCATAAGTATAATTTAATACGACTGAATCAACCTGTTACACCAGCAAAAGTATTAATAAGGTCAGTTTAGGTAGAAATACATTACCAGTCAAAAGATTCTTAACATTTTTAAAGAAGTCTCTTTTGCTCACCAAACCTGCATTTATTTGATCCAAAATACAGCAAAAGCAGTAATATTGTGAAATATGTATTTTGAAATGCTATTACTCATTACTCCGGTCTTCAGTATCACATGATCCATCAGAAATCATTCTAAAATTTCTAAGAAATGATAGAAATGAATACTTTTATTTAGCAAGGATGCTTTAAATTTATCAAAAGTGATGTAGACATTTATAATGTTACAAAATGCTATAAAAAGGCTATATCTGTTGCAATATAAATTGTAATATAATAGACAGAACAGAACTTTTCACCTACCTGCAAAAACAAAATTAAACGTGTAAACAATTTTCAGCTCTATATCATCTGCTTTTACTGAAAAACAGAGGCTGCCCAAAATAAGACATAATGCCCATCACATCTTGACCCAAAAGTGCAGTTCATTTGACATCTGGATGATGTTATAAATGCTTTTTAAATTTGTGTCAGATTTGTACACTGTAAGCCTCCCCTTTTTCATTAAAAGCTGTTTCAGAATGTACTTTTGTTGGCATTAATGGCCCATCACAAGATTACTGCTATTCTGGAACAACAATTAAGTGTTTCTGTTGTAATTTATGGTGGATCCTTGTCAAGTCAAAGCTCTTCATTTTTGCCACTTACTGTCAGTTTGAGGGGGGAAAAAGACATTTGACATTTGCGGAGGCAGATGATGAAAGGGTCAGTCAGTCACTCAGGATTTTAGTGACGGCATGAGTGCCGGGGGTTTGACAGCATAAGATAAAGTCAACATTTAAAGGTTTTTTTAATGCTACCTGCTTTCTTAATAGATTATTTTCTTACCAAAACGAATTATCTGACTTACGTGCAGGCAAAAAAGAAAGCTACGAGTTGAAAATCTTTTGTTATGCTGTATTGACATTGAAGTACTCACTAATGCAAATTAACTACATATGCATAATTGTTTTATGTGGTTGCTTACAATTATTATGCAACGTGTGTAACAATGACAAGAGTAAATCATAATGTAAATCATTCCCACAGAGTTTTATGAGGTCAGCATGATAATCCCTCAGATCTTTTGTTGGACCCAACAAGCAATTGTTTGGCATGCTTTGCATCTTTTAATGAAGCTCCGTCAGATAAGCTCTCAATCCGTCACTTTACATGCATCAATCCTGATCCCATTTTGTCCATATGCATTAATCTCTCTAAGTCAATTTACTCAAGGTATAAAACCACCGCTGTGATGCGGAAAGCCACAGAGAGTTTGACTCTTGTGGTCACTGGCCAATACAAGCTCTTCTTCTTAGTAAATCTGGCCCTTGCAGGGACAATTATGGTCTGCTTTGGCTTCACAATCACTACAGTTTTGAACAGCTACTTCATCCTTGGACCAATGCGATGCACCGTTGAAGGTTTTATGGTGATACTTGATGGTGAGTGATGGAAGGTGGTTTCTGGAACCATCTTGTATGACTATCCAGTCATGTCTACAGTTGATTTATAATGTTAAATTCTTGAAATTGTCTAATTCCTTCCTAGGTTTGAGGTAACTCTGGGCGCTTATGGCCGCTGGCCATTGAAAGAAGCAATGTGGTCTGCAAATCCAGCTTTAGATTTACTGCAGAACATGCTTTGGATGGAATTGTCTTGTTTAATGGCTTTAGCTTGTACTGCTGCACCATTTTCTGGCTGGTCTAGGTAAGCATCATTTTATTTTGAACTCGTATATTTTGTCTTGGTTAATGTATATGTGGAGTCAAGAACTAAAAGGTGTAATGCGGTCTAACGGATAAAGTTTTCAGCTATCTGATAACAAAACGGTAAAACAAGATGCTCAACCTCATGTCATTATGGATTATGGACTGGTATTTTGGCCAGAAATGACGGTTTAAAGTTAAAACATATTAACAATGTTTTGTTTCTTACAAATATGCAGCGTTCCCCTTTACAAGACGTTAACTGATGGACTGTAGTCATATGGATTACTTGTGTTTTTAGCAGCTGTTTGGACTCTCATCTTGACGGCACCCATTCACTGCAGAGGATCCATTGTTGAGCAAGTGATGTAATGCTAAATTTCTCTAAATCTGTTCTGATGAAGAAACAAAATTGTTTTCAGCAAATCTTGCTTTTTGGGTGAACTAACTTCCTTCCTTGATTCATCCATATTACTACACAGTTACACTACCAGTCAAGAGTGAAAGTGACGACGTATTAGGGGTTCAGTGCCTCACTCAAGGGCATTTCAGTCATTGTATTGAAGGTGGAAAGAGCGCTGTTCATTCACAATACCCACCTTCAATTCCTGCTGGTGCGGGAATCAAACCAGCAACCTTACAAGGCCGAATCTCCAACCATTAGGCCATGACGGCCCTCGTTTTTGAACAATAAGATTTTTAATGTTTTTTTTTAAGAAGTATCTGCTTCTCACCAAGCCTGCATTTAATTGATCCAACAAAAAATGTAAAATTTTGAAATATTTGTACTATTTAAAATAACTGTTTTCTATTCAAATATATTTTAAAATGTAATTTATAACTGTGATCAAAGCTCAATTTTCAGCATCATTACTCCAATCTTCAGTGTCACATGATTGTTCAGAAATTATTCTAATATGCTGATTTGCTGGTCAAGAAACATTTATTATTATTATCAATATTTAAAACTTATTTTTTTCAGGATTCTATGATGAATAGAGAAAAAAAAAGATTTATTAGAAAATAAAAAGCTTTTGTAACATTATACATTGTACCATTCAAAAGCTTGGAATGGTAATGAAATGATAGAAATTAATACTTTTATTTAGCAAGGATGCTTTAAATTGATCAAAAAATTTAATTAATTAAATTAAATTGATGATAAAGACATTTATAATGTTACAAAAAGATTTCTATTTCAGATAAATGCTGCTCTTCTGAACTTTCTATTTTATCAAAGAAAGCTGAAAATTTCTACTCAGCCGTTTTTAACATAATAATAATAAAAAATGTTTTTTGAGCAGCAAATCAGAATATTAGAATGATTTCTTAAGGATCATGTGACTGGAGTAATGATGCTAAAAATTCATCTTTGAAATCACAGGAATAAATAACATTTTAAAATATATTCAAATAGAAAACAGTTATTTTATAAATGCAGGCTTGGTGAGCAGAAGAGACTTAAAAACATTAAAAATCTTTTGACTGGTAGTGTATATGCAATAACAAGTTACTTTCCATTCATTGGCCAATTTATAACTCATCTTCTTCACTTTTGGATGAATTTGATCATAGCAGTTGGTGTCATTGATCTGATTTGAGGCTACTTTTAAACTGTAATTCACTAGGGAAGACAGAAAGTAAACACAGGCACACTTACCGCAGAGGAAAGGGATGTCAGTATGCCTTACATAACTTGACAGGCCACATCACAGCAGCAAAAACATGCTGCAGGTCCATAATTTTATAAATCCGATTTCTGTCACCACAAGAAAAGAGATTAAGCTTTACAGATTACAGGGAGTTACTGAGGATGTGTGGCGTTGACAGCAGATTGGCTTCTTGGCTCCCTCTAGTGGTTCGTCTCTCCAAATGTTTACGTGATGTGCATTACATGGGATTTTAGCCAGTTTTGTTGTGCATTTTCACATGTAAAGTGCATGTGAATCAAATGTCCATGTTGTTTTGAACAGAAACGTCGGATCTGGGATATGCTGCATCTGGAGAGAAAAAGTGAGGAAGGATGTTCATATCTGCAGTTTTGAATAATAATGAATCAGCAGCAGTGAATTGAAAACAAGGCAAAAGCCATTCCACACTTCTGCTGTGAGTAATTTAGTTTTTGTGGCCAGTTTGATCCTGATAGCATGGCTCAGGATTTGGATTCTGGTCCAAAATCAGCATGAGCAACTTTGACTGCAAGAAGAGCCAGATGATGCATGCAGCCAAAACGCCTACTTATGCATTCTCTCCCAGTCTCCTTTTCTCTGTTTCAATTCGCTGATTGTTTAAAAAAATACACTGTAAAACATGTACATTTCTTTGTTACCATAAAAAGCTATTTTCTTACCTGATCTTTAAAATTACTTGCATTGATGCACCCTAATGTAATCTATCTGGGAAATCGTAAAGCTGTCACAACCCAAGAAAGAGATCAAGAAATAACATTTTGCATAAAGAAACTAAAGCCTTTTGTTATAGCTAATAAGTTTTTTTTTTTTACATTATCACATGATTTTCCTTTAAATTCACATTACTGTAATGAGATGCATTCAAATTCCATTCACATTACAGTAATGCAAAACAGTGATATGCTATTGAAATGTAAACAATGACAGTTTAGGAAGAACGTGCTTAATTGTCATCAAAATAGTGTCTTAAAGTCATTATGTATTTTCTACAGTCTTAATTTCTTTACATTTGCCTATCAACCTATCAAATTATACCATTGTTCATTACATACAGTACATTTGTATTCAACCCTTTTGTTTTTCTTTCCAGCTTCTCTTCAGGTTTAGCACATTCCCCTTGCAGTTGTCTTCTAATCGATAAGGTTTTTCTGCCTTGTATGTGCCTCTGTGTGAGAGAGGGAGAGAAAGCACGAGTGCGAATGTATGTATTGATATTTCAGGTAAATTGCATTGCTTTCTTACAACCCACTGAATTTTCAAAGACAGCTTGATGCTCATCAGAGACTGTAATACGTGTTCTAGTTGCATTAATGAAGGAGACTACGAGCTTCGACGTAGTCACGTCTTATAGACAGACAAAAGAATAGACAATGCGTAGCTGTTTCCTCTAATCATGGCGTTTAAAACGCAGACAGTGCTGTATCGGCATGCTTGTCTGTCACTGTAATGCTAGGCTTAATGCTGTGACTGTGACTGACTGTACACTATATATCATACATTCGAAAACAGATTGTTCTGTTTCAAAGCTACATATTTAGAGCTATTGTGAAATCCAGTGTCACATTGCCTTGCAACTGTAAACCAGTGGTTACCAATATATTAGTTGAGGATATTTAGTAACACTTTATTTGAAACCTTTTTATATAAAATGCATTATAAAAGTATTTGAATGCATTACTTATGCCTTGCAATTAAAATTATATGCAATATGTACAAAGTCATGTTAAATTCAAAACAGGGTTTTTTAAGTTTTATGGCCTAAACTTTTGTAAAATTGTTGTAAATCTAACCCTTATTGGATTTATAAAATAGTAACAGCAATTCTGGGGAGAAAAAAACAATGCATTAAATATATTGTTTATAAAGTTATTCATAAAGTACATTGTAATGCATTATACCTTGCCATAAATAATTGTAACCACAGTTAAAATGCATGATATGTGACCCAGGACCTCAAAACCAGTCATAAGGGTAAATTTCTTGAAATTTGTGATTTATACATCATCTGAAAGGTGAATAAATAAGCATCCTAAGCACGATGTTTGGTTTATTAGGATAGGACAATAGATACAACTATTTGAAAATCTGGAATCTGAGGGTGCAAAAAAATCTAAATATTGAGAAAATCCAAGAAGTTGTCCAAATTTAGTTCTTAGCAATGCATGTAACTAATCAAAACTTAATTTTTTATATATTTATGGTAGGAAATTTACAAAATATCTTCATGGAACATGATCTTTACTTAATATCTTAATGATTTTCTGGCATAAAATTAATAATTTTGACCCATACAATGTATTCTTGACTATTGCTACAAATATACCTGTGCTACGTAAGGCTGGTTTTGTGGTCCACATATTTGTGGATCTGAAATTGGTTGATTTGTAATGTATTATACTTTCTAAAAGTGTAATGATGAACAGATAAGTATTATAATGTATGATAACTGTGATTACAAGATCATGCAGTGCATTATTGCAAAGCATAATTAATGCATTAAAAGTCATTTTAAGATGCATTCTACATAAAGGATTTGAGTAAAGTGTTAATTACATTTTTATGGTTATTATTAAGAAGTTATTAAATTGTCTAAATAAAAATGCATAAATTACCATACATAAATGTATTTACATTTACAAAACAATATTTTTATAATATTGCTGTTGTCAACATTTTATAAAATCAATAAGGGATTCCAAACCTTGAATTTCAGTGATTTTACAAAAGTTAAGACTCCTTATTTTAGGCCCCTAAAACCTTAAAATACCCCTCACATGTCAAAGTAAAGTAATGCATGAATAGTTTATTATGCTGGAATTTAATTGATTTTGTACATATTTGCATGTTTAATCAGGGTGGTTTTATTTCAGTCACACTTGCTTTACTGTTCTAGACATTGGTGGCCTTTCTTAAATCTTTCTTTGTCTTTGCAGAGACGTTGAACACCTTGCAGACTATAACAGGAGCATGAGAGAGTAATGTGGACACGAGACTGGCGAATGGAAGGTTGCAGCCCATTCTGTGTTCGGTTAATGAGAGGTAGGTGGTCTGTCAGAGAGGAGGAGGCGCCATCATGGCCTTTAGCGTTTGGCAAAAAAATCCTCTCATGTTTATTCATGTGAGCTTCTCGTGGAGCCCAAAGGAATAGGTGTATTGCACCATAATGAAACCAAGCTACAGGCATGCACGATATGCTCGAGTAGAACTTTAATTGCATTTGGCTTCCACTAATTTATCATTTCTAGATGAGCTTTTAGTTTTTTTGTCTTTGTATAATCATTCTGGAGTTGGCTTTTGTGAGTTTTTTTAATTGTCTGATGTTTGGATCAAGCAAAATGAGTCTTTGTTGTGGTTAAATTATTGCATTGTTTCATGGCAACAAGCTACAACGCCGTACTCGCTATTCATACTCATGATGTGAGTCAGGTTGACTTCCAGAGCTAATGTAAACATTGATTCATGAGGTGAGATTTGAAATTCAAATTTTTCGGCGATGAGACACAGGGCTGTAAATATATATTGGAGTAACCAGGTCTGCATGTGTGCGCCCGGTCTATAGCAAGAGTCTGCGATAATAGGATTCATGTAGATGATGGGGTTCGTATGAGCTTTGCGCGGTGGGGGTTGGTCCGATGTCTTTGGCATCGCCTCGGAATCTCTTCGGTGCTGTGGGACAACGGGACAGCTGTTACCAATGACCAGAGGAAAAACATTGATTCCTTTTCTTTCTGTCGGGATTTTGTCTGAGAAGGGATGGGAGGTTGCCAAAATCACTTTTAATTGGCTGAAGGTGGATGCAAAGATTTCTTTGTCTAGACTAATGATGGAGGCAGTAGGAGTGTAATCATCTCTGATAATTTCCCCAAAATTATACATATGTATATATATATATAACTTTTATTCCATGTATTTATTTATTTTGCAGTGACAGAGCACTAGTGGAAATGCTTGGTATTTTCCTAATTTAATTCAATTATTTTTTGTCATTGCAAATTGTATTACCAACATAACAATTTGAGTTGAATTGAAACGTGCATGTATAATATTAAATTATTACCTTTGAGTATAGGGAAGGGCGTATATTGATTTGATTAAATGCAGTTGTGATTGAAAGATCAGGAGGAACATGTTCATTTAATCCTGTCAATCACAATGTAATATAATAGCAGCTTATACCATTCTTCTCCTACCCCTCCACCACCTTAATTTCTATTCATTTCTGTGATATATTCAGTAATGTAGTCAGGGGAGATTTAGAGTTTGTGAATGAGCATTTAGTATAATAAGTACACATTGCATGTATGTAGATTGGGTAAAAGTTAAAAAATGAACAGATTAGTGGTTTCTGAGGTACTAAGACATGGCAGGGTACACAACTGACAAATGAAATATAAATTTATATACTTATTTGTATATTTAAAGGAGTTGTTTTGAAATAACCATGTTAAGAAATACTCATCATTTGGTGCAACGTCCTGCTTCTTCACTGTAAAAAATAAATAGTTGAGAGAGCGTAAAAAAAAAGGCAACTTGACGCAGTAAGACTTTTGAGTTCTCCCAACAATAGTTTTTCTCAGTAAAGATACTTTGTTTAACCAACATAAATTTGTTTATGCAGTGCTGATT